>UXGC01000336.1:0-150589 GCA_900480045.1 Eurytoma adleriae
TATAGAATTTAAAATAAAAATTAATTTAGTTAAGTGAAGGGAATGTTGAGAAAAATAAGAATACAATTCGCTAAAATAAGTAGATGCATGCATTTTACCATGACTAAACTATCTGACAAGCTTAATATATCATAGATCAATTAAATTTTCCCAAAAGTACACTAAAACTTCAAAAAGTAAAAAGAAAAATAATGAATTGTTTCTAATTGATAAAGAAGCACCCCCTAATCTCCACAGAAAGGAACATTCTCCAAAATACTTTTTCCTTCTCAAATTAAATGCTATTTAAGACGTCGGTCTATCGATCGGTAGATCGCTACCTCGTTATGTTCACCTGTGGGTGCGCAATCGAGTATGCCGTGTGCACTAAGGAGCGCGCTTTTCGCTTGGCAGGGCGCGGACTTCACGCTCCATTCAATACTGAATCATATCGCATACGTCAACCGGGCGAAGTCGGACACGCCGCTTCACATACCCGAGGCGTCGACCGCCGCCGCACGGAGGGCCCAGATCAAGCGAGTTCTCAACGTCACGTACGCCACCGCCATCCTTGGTATCATTCTCTGTGTCGCCGACGCCGTGCGCATCTTCGGACCATACGGTAATTCCACTGCACTACGTAACTTTTGATCTCGTTTGAAACTGGATTCAAGTTTTCCTGATTACGTCGTCCTTTTCAAAGTGTCGCGTGTTTTCTTTTTTTTTTGTTTTTGTGAAATTTCAGTTTTTTTTTAACTGCGAAGTAATTTAAAGCGAATTTTTTTTTTATTTTAGTTGGAGGAGGTAGTGTGAGATGGAAAAAGCTTCTTTTTTTTAGCGGAAAGTTTTTCTTTTACACTTTGCGCTGTTTGATTGGCTTTTAAAATGAAAAAACTTTGATTAAAATATTTTTAGTTTTATTTAAAAAGGGTATTTTATAGCGCCATTGCAATATTGTGTGGACATTTGATACCTGTATTTAAATAAATGAATGGTATTTAAAAAAAATTGTAGTAAAGTAGTAGAATACGGTTTTGTGGAAACTAAAGTTTTAAGATAAATATATCAATTTTCACAAAAAAATATTGCAATTCTTTTAAATAATGAAAATTGACCGGAACATTAAAATGTAGTACAGTATTGCATTTTTTAATAAGACTTTTATGTAACAGAAATTAATCTGGAGTAAAAAAGTACGATCCTTTCCATTAAAGAAAAAAAGAATTTTAGTTTCAACGGAATTACTTTGCTAAAAGATAAAGGCACTTACGGTCTTTTCCTTTTTCTTTTGTTTTACTTGAAAATCGGTGCACTACTCGGTAATTTAACCAGGGTAAAAGGTAGTAAGTGCTATTTTTCAAGGCTATTTTACGGTGTTCCCATTTTTCGATGTTTGCAATTAAATATACATTATAATATAACTATATTATTCTCAATTTTCAAGGTATCGATTTTGAAATAAAAGAAATTCATTTTCGAAAAAAACAACACGTAATTGCAAGTTTTTTTTACAGCAAAACATACCCGTAAAATTTTCTTACCAGTGAATAGATATCTATCGATTTTTGTCTCAAAAAGTTTCTATTACAAAATCGCAATCTAAAAAATGAAAATATAGCCTTTCTCATTGCGGCCTCCTCTCCCAACAGAACCTCCACTCTGCAATAACTATTGCAATTGACAAACTACCCAGTCACTAATGAAACAAGTTAAACACTTCGTAGAAAGTGCCGTAAATTACTCAGTTTCTCAATTAAAAAATAAATTAAAAAAAAAGTATCGCAGCTCCGATCAGTTTCGAAAGTTGCAGCCCCGAGAGGGGGGATGATGCCGAGAAAGTATAAATCAATACCCGATCGCTCGTCCGTCCGCAGGTCTGCTCGCGGACGTGGTGAAGCCGGGCGCGAAGCCGGCGCCGGGCCAACTGCCGAAGCCCTGGCCCTGGATCATCTACCAGACGCTCTGCCGGTTCCTCGAGCTGGTGATGGGCTGCGCGATGGCCAGCATCACGAAGCAGCCCTCGGCCAGCCCGCGCCACCAGTACCTGAGCAGCTACCCCGGCTACAGCCTCCGCATGAAGCAGCGGGACAACCTCTACATCTAATAAAGCAATACAACGCTCGTTTACGTACACACACGGACACACACTCGTGGAGAGAAAAATTTAGGGGAATTTCGTTAATGTGAGGAAATTTTTTTAAAGAGTTAGGAAATCCTACTTTTGTGTCGTTCGAGGTGATAGTCCTTGAAAAATTGGAAAAATTACTTTTAAACAAGGAATGTCTTCTTTGAAGAAGCTTAAAAAATATTTTAAAAGTGATCATTTTGTTTTATTAGAGACAGTTTTTCAAAAAGAATACATCTCAGGCGTTTCTCCTTGAAAAGTAGAAAAATAATACATTCTATACCAAGTGCGTAAAGTAGGCCATTGTAGATCAAGTGTGGAGTTTGCAAATACACGAGGTGAAAAAGCTCACTAGCTGTTGGTACACGCCATGTTTATTGTTTCATATGTCGTGATTTTCGCGTTTTAGATAAAAAAGCCATGCAAAGCATGAAAACATAATCAATTTTATGGGGATCAAGCTTAATGCTATTGAGATTAAGCAGTTTTAAAGTAGTGGGGAACGTCAGAAAAACTTACTATTAGGCTTGTTTTTAGACAAAAAAAATAATGAAAAACGAGTACGTGTTACGCAAGGTTCTTTTTAATAAAGAAGAAAGACATTTCCTTATTCATAATATCATTCATCCTGCTTTATAATACAAAGAAGATTCTGCTATTAAAAAGGATACTTTCTTAATTTTCAAGGAAAATCTTGCACATATGAAAAGAAGGATTTCTTATAAATTTTTAGGAAAAAAATTTCATTATATTCAGGAAATTATGAATTTTTCTCTCCGTGCACACACACGTACGTCGGTTACATGGTGCTCAGTTGCCCGGATAAGACTGAGAGCGCGCGCAATTTAGAATGCCAAATTTTTTTTTATTTTTTCTAGACCTGTGTGTCCCTGTTCTGCCTTTACCATCCTCTCGTATATTTCATTCTCGCCACGCAGCCCTCGCTCTCGCCGAACCCGAAGTGACGTCGTCGCCTCGCTGCCTCTTCCCCGAGTAGTACACTTTTTTTTTGAAACATGGTCGAAGGAAAGTTGAATTACGTTTGCTTTAAAAAGCGGCTGAAAGTGAATTTGAGAGATGCTCCGGAAAAAACGATACTTCGACCGTACGGTTTTTTAAATTTTTAAACACTCAAAATGAAGATTAAATTTTCGTTAAAATATACCTACGTAGGTGTGTACATATGTTCAGAAACATATTTGAAAAAATCGTGCTATTTCGCTCAATTCTTAAATGAAATTTTTGAATATCCTGCACACGGCGCGTCGTTACAGTAAAACTGTATCTCTCGACCTTTCAGAGCTTAAAGATATGACGATTCACTTTGAGTATGATGAAAGTCAATTTATTGATTCAATTATCGAGGTATAAAAGTACTGTTCTTATTCTTAGTTCTCGTTGAATTTGTAAAATAATTTTCTTACTTACGTAAAAATAATTTCCGCAAGGCCATGACACAAGCTGTTATAGGAATTGACCTTTTTCAAAAATTTGATTCGGTGGTATGAACAAGTAGGTGAAAATAATATTTTTCTATTTATATATGTATATAAGATTTTCATTTTTTCACGTCATCTTCCATTTTTCTTTTATTTAAGAAATCGAGCAGCTCTCGCGCATAGCTTAGAAAAGAAATAAGTTACCGCAATCTAATTATAAACGTTTGATCTGATATAGATGAGTTTAGCAGTAAACTAATTTTAATCGGTACTAGTTGATATTTATATGAAAATAAAATGAAGGAAAGAAGCTTTGATACTTACGAGCGTGAATCTTGCGGATAATAATGTACACATCGCGTAGAATATTGTTCATGCCACCTCGTGTTAAAAATCATAAATTATCTCTGAGAAATTTAAAATTCCGAGATGAGGAAGAGAGAAAAGTTGAAATAATAGAGCGACTCTACGGAAACGCAGCAATAGGTCAGTGTTACATTCTAAAAAAAAAGTTAACTGTGTTCATATAAAGTGCAGTAACAAAAAAGAAATTTTTTGAAATTCATATTGATGTACATTTTAAAAAGTATAACGTCATTTTCAAAAAATTGACTCAACCAAAAACTAGTACAATCAACTTATTTTTTCTACAATTTCTATATTTTTCCATTAGGTTTGTACTTTTTCAGGGTGTAGAGTATAAACATTGCATTTTTTTTAATTGCACTCTATTGCATAGATTTAGTTATGTGTATTTTACTACAGTGCCTTATTAATTCTTAATTGCATTGTAATTAAATTTTGAAGTAAATTATAAATTTTGAAATAGTAGCAGGGTAAAGTTTCATAATTATTCACTTTATTTAAATAATTTTATTTTTTATCTCCATTAAGCTAACACGCAGTTTAAAAAACGTTAAACGTTTAAAGAACGTTTGTAAAAGTCTTCTTAATGAAATGTGCTATTGGGGATAATAATGAAAAAATGATAAATTTCCTTCTTTCTTTAAAAAATGATCTACTAATTATTGACCTTTAGACGATGCAATAAAGAAAATGTAATGTTTATACTATTATCCAAGAGAAAAAGTTAATTAGATATCTTTTAGCGAGTCGCGGCTCTTTATAGTTTTCAATCAGACGACGTTAACCTATAGTCGCGACAATAAAATGACTGTAAATACATACTAGAATAGTAGCGAGGTATAATAAACACTGCATCTTGAAGTGATCATTGATTCTAAAAGAAGAAATATCTCTGAAATAGTAGGCATTGTTTACTTCAAATTTAAATCAGAAAAAAATTAAAACGATATTCCAATTACGCGCGCCAATAACAATGAACAAAACAATAATTTTAGTGCTCGCAGTATGAAGCGAAAAAAGAAATGAAAAATTTCAAGGCGATTTCTTTTTTTACCGTCTCTCTGATCACTGGACTCACAAACCCTTTCGAAGTGCCCTAACTCTTGAATGTTAATTAAGAAAAAAAAATGTTTATTACTAAAAAAAAATCAATGTCTAAATGGTTTATTTATAAATCAAACTTGTAACCGTGTTGTGATTCTAAATGTGATAAATGTTTAAATGTGTAGTAACTATTTTGTGCCCATTGTGATCTGTACTCTTGCATACTGCGAACACTCATTTTCTATCGTATAAAAAAAAAAAAAAAAAAAAAAAAAATCCGATAACGAAAGTGTTTATTCACATGGTGTGGCAGAGATTAAGATTGATTTAATGAGTTATGACTTCATTGTGAATAATACTCTGACTCGCATTATAGATTGTCATCTATAATTATTTTTCATGTTTAAATAATTACCTTACGAACGACCCGTACGAAAAACATTGACGTTAAATTTAATTTCTTATAAAAATACTGAAATACTATACGAATGTATATACTAGCTGCACAGTCTGCAATTTTTTATTAATTAATTTTCTCTAAATTAATACTTTTAAAGGTAACTTCATTAAAATAAAAAGTTAATTTTTGGCAAAAATTTAACTCGAAGTAATTGAGTGCACACTTGATGCGATCAGCACGTTTTTTAATACTATGCAGAAATTCGAATAGCCTGCTGGAATACATTGCTAATTCTTCATAAAAAAGGGAAACAGAGAATATATAAAGTTCTCTTTATAAAAAATTAAAAACGTGTGAAGCCGCATCAGTAGTAATGGATACATCTTTAATTTTTATTAAAGAGAATTTTAATTAATGTTCCCTGACGTACCTAGCTTTTTCAAATCTTCAAAAGACATTATTAACTTCAGCTGACTGTGCAGCCAGTAATAGTAGAAAACGATTATTCTATATTACATACATTTATTTTTCAACAATTTTTCGGAGAAAAAATCTCGTAAAAGTTTATTTACTATTATAATTAAAATGAGAAAGATATCTTGTGTATTTCTTTTTTTTTCGTACCGGTTAGCGTTGCTGTTGCATGTTGAGGGCATTGCTGGGAAATGCTCATTGTTAAACGATGTAAGTTTATATGAACTTTGATTATGTTACACTTTTCTATCCCGATATAACGGACCATGAAGTAGATTTAAAATTTTTAGAAAGTTGTACCGAACATCCTCAGAACTATGATAAATGTTTCAATGTGCCAAATATTCGTGTTAAATATTTTCAGTGTTTACGACTGTACAATTTCAAAACGGAGAAAACTTTTAAACAGTTTTTGCATTAGTTAAATGCTGCTCTGTATTAGTTATTTGCTAATATGGACAAAGACTATTTATATACAAATGAGATGTACCTATACACCTTTTAGCATCGACGCCAGCCTTGGCGTTCGGTTAACTTCTCTAGAAAACCTAGTTACGTACATCCAATATTTTTATGAATAGCCAAGGATTTCAAAGATGATCTATATATACTTTCGATACCTTAAGGCATTTTCATTCAGCAAAGACAATATTTGTCAATAAGAATGATCAGAAATTTGCTAAGTATTGGAGTAGATAATACAGTGAGAATAAAAAAAAAATAAAAAAGTAAATCAAAGATCGAGCACAGACACCAGGATCTATTTCTTTCGAACGAGCGGTTTCATAAAAATACGACTAAGCAATACAATGTTGCGCTTAAACTTTTTACTAAAGTTATTGTCTAGCTATTTTTGACTGTAATTGAAAAAAATTAGTGGTTCAAGTGAAAAATAAATAGGAGCATTCCGCGTGCAATGGTTAGTCGTTCTTTTATAAAATTGTTGCTCTTCAGAAGGAGGCAAAAAAGTGTTACTAAAAATTCGGTGTTAGTGTTTGAGAGAGTGCAATATCTAAAAAAAATAATATTGTGTATTAAGGAGTTTGTTGTCTTTCAATTGTCTAGAGTCTGTGCACTGCAATCAGTGTGGAAGTTGTATTAGAAAGATTTGTCAATAACTCGAAATTTCATGGTAGCAATATTCTCCATAAACGAATTGGATTTCAATTTGACTCCAATCCTCCTTCGATATAACGCCTTCATCCTTATGAGTTAACAATAAAAACTGAGTGTGGTATCAATTTATAAAAAAAAATCTTTAACAGTTACAGAAAAAAACAAAGTCTATAATGTACAGGATAAAGATTAACTTTTTGTGAATTAAAATAAATCTATGTATGGAAATACATTAATAAAAAACTGTTTTGAAAATAATTGACTTCTCTTTTATTTTAAATTACAGTCAAATTATAAGAATTGTGTAATCCTATTTCCTTAGATATATGTATAAATATGTACTAATAGAAAAATAATATTCATTTCTATTAATAAATATGACAATTGCAATTGCTTTCAAATCAATTGCTCAACTCAGAGGTGTACTTTGTCTATACAAGTATCAATTACTTATACATCAATTTTTACTATTGTATGCAGGTACGATCACTGTGATAACAAGACTGTAAGTCAATTTTCCTTTTTTCATTAAATAATAACAAAATTAAAAGATTAATCTCAATAAATAATTTACTTAAAAAATCATTATATATTATTAATTGCTTTTCTATTAATTTATTTATAATATATTATTCATTATTAAGTTTTTTTGTATATATGGTATATATAATATACACATACACACTATAATACACTATTAAATTTAAAATATTTTATTTACGAGATTAATTATCAAATTAACAAGATTAATGAAATTTGTTCTAATAGTATACAACAAATAAATTGGACGTACACAGTGAAAAATGTAAATTAATATATCTTGTTAACATAGTCGATCTATGACTATATGAATAAGTGACCTTAAGCCAATTAATTTTCGTACATGATTTTTCAATTTTTTTCAATTTTTTTAATTGCATAATTGTAATCAATCAACTTTATTCTACACTGATCCTTTTTAAAATTTAAAACTGTAAATTAGATTAATTGTCTATTAGCAAATTATTTCGATGCCCATATCTGCATGATTACACATAAAATCAATCAACCCTTATAATTGAAATAATCTATTTCAGGTTCAGGTGACTTCGACGGCGAAGCCGAAGTTGTAGGCAGAGGTTTCAGACTCTTTTTTGTATTTAGCTGCAAAACATCCACAGTCCTATAAGTAACAAAATACATTTTACATTAATATCAGGCACAGATAAAAAATTTCCTTTTATATATTGAACTTCATATTATTCACTTTATATTTAACTAATAAGTGAAATAATTACCTGTCAGTGCTGTTTAGTTTTGACTTGTTCAACATTGGTCCTGGTACTTTTCGTTGACCATTTTCTCTTTGCAACAATTCTAATAAACTGTAACTTGGTAACCAGCACTGCAACAAATAGCGAATTATAGTGGATTCAAATGCGAGTAAAGAATACAAATTTTTGGATACACCAGGTTGATGAACTTACTTTATCTTTAACTGCCGTCGCCACAACATTGCGTTTGGGTTCTTGATCGTAGGCTTGGCTCTCGCATCCGAAATGCTCGCACGACTCGTGCACAAACTGCCTCTTGTCTCTGTTCATGCTTTCGAACGAGAAACTGCGCGACTTTTGCTTCGACGTCTTGGCCAGCTGCACCAATTCCGTGAGTCTATCGTGAACCATTTGGCAAAAGGCTGGATCTTTCTTGCCCCACTGCTTCATGTGCTCGCTGTACCTAGGCAGTAGTTTTCCGCTCAAATCCGGATTGACGATCTGCAAGCCAAGGGTCATTCGGCGATTTCTCTCGACTATTTTGCACTCTTCATTGCACTCCAACGTTTTCAGCTGGTTTTGCTTCTTGGGCCCTTGGCCGAACACCTCCTCGAGATCAACCGTGTACCCCAGCTGCATGTCTGCCATTTTGCTGGCCAAAATTCCACTGGCTATCCTCTGGTAGTCGCGTGAATTCTCCGCGCACACGCGCGACATCGTGCGATGTCCACATTGACACGTCACCTACAATGTAATAAATTATTAAATAAATAAATCAATCATCAAAAAATAATTAACTATATCGCGCCTTGACTTTTATACAATATAATTATTGTAAAGAGATCATCCCGCAAGTTAAAATAAAATAGTTACATAATTCTAGTTTCACGTGAAAAGTAACTTTCGATACTAACTGGTTTTGATGCATACTACATCCAATATAGCCTGAGTAATAATTTGGAAGTAAATTCAAGTAAAAAAATTTTCTTATTCGACTTATACCTTGACCATCTCTTTGCAAGGTACATCGGGGCACTTGCCCTCGTGGCAGGGCGCGGCGCAGATATGGCCGCACAATTCCCGGGGTACGGTGCATGGCTGCACGCACACCTGGCCGGGTTTCTCGCAGATCCCGGGATGGCAGATCTGGATGCAGCGATGCCGGCCGCAGGAGATCGGCTTGTTGCACGGCAGCCCGCACGAGACCTCGTTCACGTAGCAAGGCACGGCCTTTCGCAGCTCGTGCTCGCCATAGCACCACTTTTGCGTCAACACGGTGCAGGGCGGGCAGTTCGGATCGCTGTGGCAGTTGTGTAGCACCTCGTGGTCGCAGGGGTGCGCGCGGCTGCAGGGACGCTCGCAGACGGGCCGGCGAGTTCCGCAGGCCACCGGCGGGTAGATCACCGCCGCGCCGCACTCGCAGTACAGCTCGTCGAAACTGCTGCGCCAGCAAGGCTGACATCTACCTGTAAACGATTTTTTTTTATATTTTAGTAAATTGTGATAAGCATTTTTAATGGTCAGTTTTGTGAGGATTGTGGAATCGCGTTGCGTTAGATACAGTAATGAGAACGAGATACTTTTTCTCTGGAATGATGCAATTTTATCCAGAGCTTAATCATAGCTCTGAAGTTATTATTAAGGAATTTGGGTTACAGACAACGAGTTTTTTATAAGATTTAACTTGAATTTCTAGTTTAGAAAGTATACTACAACGATAGATATTTTCAGGAATGGAATGATTTGTAGGTAACTTTTCTTACCTCTGTGACAAGTTTGTTCACACTTGTGTCTACCACAGCTTAAATTTTTTGAGCACGGAAGAGGACAAATGTGTTCAATATCAATGCAACACATTTGATTGCACTTGTGCTTGCCACAAGAACGTTTCTTTGTACATTTCTTTTCACAACGAGCATCATCAGCCTTAGTTGTTAATTCTTTACAGGGAATTTCTTTATCCATGTGGCCACAGCGGCACTTTACTTTAGTTATCAGTTCGCACTCTGGGCAGTCACCTTCATGGCAGTTCGCTTGGCAGATATGAGGATTACCTGAAAGTACCATTACATTATCAGAATTAAATTCCTTAATTATGCCATTAGTTATAAGATAAAAGAAATATGAAAATTGTGTTATATAAGCAAAAAATACAGGTGATTGAATGATAAATATAAGTTTTTTCTGGAAAAACAAAAGTTTTAATTATTTTAAATTAATTTAGTATACTTTAATATTTTAATTAATTTAGTATTTGAAAATCTAATAACACCTACTTGGTTGACCGCATTTTAGTCGCTTGCAGCACTGTTTATCACAAGTAGGGATTGGATCTAAGCAGCTCTCCCTCTTAACAGTTAAAAGAGTTTGTCCACAGCAGCAGTGGGTAACAGTTTCAGGTTTTAAAACACAAGGTCCACACTCGCCAGGATGACAAATTTCCTTGCACTTATGATTACCACAATCTAACACTTTATCACACACATTCTCACAAGAGTACACAGGCGGTAGATCTAAGACACAAGTTTCATCTCGGGTGTGCTTTCCGCAGTAGCATTCTAAAATACAGATTAGAGGTTTTTTTACTTTCCGACATAGTTTAAGAATAAAGTTGAAATTTACTTTGAAAATAAAAGTTACCTTGCTTGACGATCTTACTGCAGGGCTCGCAGCTGCCGTGATGGCACTTGGCCTCGCACTTGTGCACGCCGCAGTTGAGCGCGCGATCGCAAATTTCGTCGCACTGGAGTAACGGCCCTGAGCTGCACTTCTGAGTGCGGGACATGCGGCCGCAGCCGCACGCCTTGGTGACCATGGCCACGCAGGGCGGGCAGCAGCCCGGATGGCAGCGTAGCGTGCACTTATGCACACAGCCAGTGTCCGAGCGCGATCGACCGCAGATTTCGCCGCAGGAGTGTGCGATGTCGCGACGGTTCCATTCCGGCGCCTTCGTCTTGCCGCAGAAGCACTCGTAGTCCGAGGGCACTTCTGAGGTCACATTCTGACAAGCTGGACAACGCCAACCACTGTCTGCAAAATTGATATTGATATTAATGATTGTTATGACATTTTTTTTAAATTATTAATAAACTGAGATTATATTTAATTTCTTTGAAATATTGCGGAACTTACCCCCTTGTGAAGATAAAGCCCATTTCTGAGTACACTTCAAATGCAAGACGTGATAGCAATTTTTGCAAGACCATACATAGTCAGCTTGCCTTATTGATTCACAGCAAACTAGACATTCTAATTGGCCACGGTTCAACTGCTCTGTTAATCTTTCCCTTTGACTTGCATCATCATCTACATAGACAAATAAAATTAATTAGAATATTTTTCAGATATATCTATATTTTATTTTAATTGTATGGACATACCTGGTTCATATTTTTTATAATAAGGACGTTTGAGCAATGCACTTTTATTTCCTGAATCATTATTGCTTCTTTGCCTCCAATCAGTTATTGACTTATCAGACTTATCTCGATTTTCTGTAGTTGAATTCCTGTTTTCCCTTCGTTCATATTTATTTTCTCTGTTATAATTGCCCTCTCTATTATAATTGTTTTCTCTGTTATAATTGTTTTCTCTGTTATAATTATTTTCTCTGTTATAATTGTTTTCTCTATTATAATTGTTTTCTCTGTTATAATTATTTTCCCTGTTGTAATTATTTTCCCTGTTGTAATTATTTTCCCTGTTGTAATTATTTTCTCTGTTATAATTATTTTCTCTGGTGTAATTATTTTCTCTGTTGTAATTATTTTCTCTGTTATAATTATTTCTATTGTAACTAGTATTATATTCAGGATAATTACTTTTCCTATCTCTAGGATCTTTAGGATTATATCGCTCTTTTTTATCATAATATCTTTCTCCACGACTATGATTTAAAAATGATTTAGAATTTTTTGTAGATTGCACATTGTCTGTTTCAGGTGGCAAGTTATTTACATTAGTGGCATTAGCAGTATTACTGTTACTGGGATTATCTTGAGTTTCAGTAATTTTATCTGCTTCAGGATTTATATTATTACTTTCAGAAGCAGTATTTTCTACACTGTCTTTAGCAGACCGATTATTCCTTGGCTTATCAGAAAAGTTTCTGTTCTGATTGAATCGATCATTTTGATATCTTCGAGAATTTTGATTTCTGCTATAATCTTTCTTATCATCCTTAAAATTCAGATGTTGACTATTCTGTGTATCTCTCCACCTCTTGCCAGCATCTCTTTTGTTTTCAAATTTCCTATCATTGTATCTTACTTTATTATCTTCAAAGAACACATTGCTTGTGGCTTGATTGGTATCTTGATTTTGATAATCTAAATTTGTTCGGCTTCTGTTACCTTTGTTTATATTTGAAGAAATAGTTCTATCTCGTTTATTTTGGTTTGGGATAAATTCACTAGCTGTGGCGTGCAAATTTGAATGCTCAGCTAAATCAGAAACTTGATAAGACTTGTTGGTGTCTTTTCGCTTTGTACCATTTTGATAGTTGTTACTTTTGTTGTAATAATAGTTTGGAGCTTGTTGAGATAATGGTTTGTTATCTTCGTAAAAACATTGACTATTAGGAGGAGCATTGTTTTGTGTTTTATTT
This sequence comes from Eurytoma adleriae, assembly GCA_900480045.1. NCBI lineage: Eukaryota > Metazoa > Arthropoda > Insecta > Hymenoptera > Eurytomidae > Eurytoma > Eurytoma adleriae. The sequence continues at coordinate 12,803 of UXGC01000336.1, forward strand.
GTTCCTGGAGTCTGAAAATTTGAAAAATCATTTACTTTAATATTTTAAAACATTTAAAAATAAACTTATAAAACGATATTCTTAAAAGAACACGAAATAAAATAATTTTCAAAATTAATCCAAATTAACTTGAAAATCGGTTAAATAAAGAAAGTCACAAATTATGTAAGACAAAAATGAAAAAACCTACTTTGTTTTTAGCTGGTTGCACCGTATTGCCCCCATACTCATTGGCACTCGCTGCATCTGGAATCAGCGGAGGAATGGCACTTCTGTCATTGTGAGGGTAGTAGGCAGGTGTGCTCTGCTCGAAAACCATGGTGTCCAGTGCAAAAGGAGTAGCTGCGTTCTGGGAGTATCCATTATTGGCATTCGGCCCGTAATAGTCCCACGTTGTAACATTACCAGCTGCATGATTACTGTTCGAATTAACGTAATAATTGGATCCATCTGGCTCTGGGTAGGAGCCATCCCAGGTAGCCATTTCAAAGATAAAATTTGTACTCTGTAACAGTGACTTTTCCACCTGAAAAATTTCAAAGACCCGTGGTATACGTGAAAGCTTTCCAACGCGACGCGGAGAGAGCGAGAGTCGAGGCGAAACAGGTGTGACAGAAGTGTGCGAGCTGGTAGTCGCTTACACTGCAATCTCGTTTGCGATTTATTTCATAACCTAACGTATGCGTGACGCGCGCGGATCACTGCTCGTCGGTCGGGTTCACTGTTTCAGCTGCTCCTGAACGCGGGGAGCGGAGCTCAAGGCCGGAGGGTCGGGGAGGTGGCGAGACGGCGGTGGCTTACCTAAAATTTGCCAACTAAACTACGTTAAAACGGTACAAGGTGCGAGAAGCTTGGGCAAGAGCATGGCGCCTTTGCGCCCCACTGCTGCATTGCGATGATGTTGGAATTTCCTGATTCGAGTGGCCGAATCCAGAAGTAGGTATAGGTTGACGGAAAGTTGGAGTGTCAGAGCGAGTGTGACCGAGTGCTGCAGGAGTTCTGCTGCAGCAGCTTTTGCTGAATATTTATACTGGTGTTTACCAACAGCTGCAGTGTAGATTTCTGTAATTGGCAACATTGAGTACGGTTGGCAATAGTTGGCAAGGTAGAATTTTAAAATCTTTACGTGGTAATCAAATTCAATACTTTATAATAGTTTGATAGTTTGATCTTGTAAAATGGAATCAACAATATTTATGTATAAGTATACTATAAACTATATAGTACATAATATATTTATGTAATTCTTTTTTTGCATCGACATATTAAGATTATATTAAAAATAATTAGAATTTATGTTTCAAAACGATACGTTTCCCCTTTATTTATTTATTTTATTTTTCTGTCGCCGCTAAAAAAAGTATATTTCGGAATTTTCCTTTTCATGTGCTTTTTTCGCGCGGAAATATGAAATGTGCTTTTTTCGCGCGGAAATATGAAATGTGCTTTTTCCGCGCGGAAATATGAAATGCGCTTTTTTTCGCGCAAAAATATGAAATGTGCTTCTTTTAGTTAGGAGCGACGATTTAATCATGATTAAAGTAGAGTTCGCCATCAATTTAAATTAATTGATTCATTTTTTAATTTTTGTTTTTTTTAATTGATTTTTGGAAAATAGGACACCAGTAAAATAATTTGAAAAATAAATATTTATGATGCATTGTATAAATAATTACTAAAGTATTTTATTGTAATAAATCTTGGATTCACGAAATATAAAATGAAAATTCAGTATCATTCATCACGGATACTTATAATTAAATAAATTTAATAAAATGCAAAAATAGCATTTTTCCTGGATTATAGGGTAAAAAGTAATATAACTCACGGTTTAGTTTAAAAAGACTTTATTAAAAAAAATATAAATTTTATAAAAAACTCATTTCATCGTCAAGTTATACCTAAATAACAAAAAAACATATTTCAAAGTATAATTTTTATGGACGAACGATGAAAATTTAATATTGTGCCATTTTCTCGTTGATCCAGCCAAGGAATGTGTAGATTCTGGTGAAGACATCGGGTGCACCTCGGGCGCACGGCATACCGAAGGAAACAATACCGATCTGGATGCCGTCGGATACAAGAGGACCGCCGGAGTCACCCTGCGCAGAAAAATGCAATATTAGAAAACGATTTCCAAAGAAATAAAAATGAATTTTATAAGATGCAACGGTAACTCACGTTGCAGGCACCTTCGCCAGCCCTGGTCAAAGTGCAAATGTGCGAGTTCGTGATTTCAACGCTCATCTTGTCGGCACAAGTCCTCTGGCCGATGACTTTCAGGTTGATCTCTTGCAAATTGTTGGGAATAGCACCACCAGCCTATAGTTAAAAAACATTTTTATTTAAATCTTTCCTACTTTTTTCTACTCTATTATCTCAAGGTAAAATTGTCGTAAATAAACCACATTATTTTCGACAATCGATCCCTTGAGAAATTTTGAAATGGTTTATTAACTGATCGATCTGTTTTAGCTTAGAATAGAACTAAAAGTTCCAATAATTTTACCTGAAGTCTACCCCATCCTGTAAGCACAACCGGGTAGTTTTCCTTGCTGAAGTCCTCGACGGGCAAGTCGATGGGCTGCACCTTGTCGTTGAACTCGATGTCCCGGTCGACGCGGATCAGACCCACGTCGTTGATGAACAGTGCACCGTTGTACCTCTCGTGCCACGTGATGTACTCAGAATTATAGACCACCTGATCTCTGCCGTTCAGCAAGTTGGTGCCAGCTACTACCCTTACTGCGTTGCCGCTGCGTCTGTGGATTGCACAGGGTTTTGTCAACATTTGGACTTTACGAACTACGAGTTGAAAATTGAAGGAAAACCGGGCCTTACCCAATGACACAGTGAGCAGCCGTGAGGATCCATCTTTTGTTCAAGATCGAGCCACCGCAAAAGTGGGAGGACGGCGCGCGCAGAGACACTTGGTACGGGTACTTGCCGGAGGGTGCATCCTGTCCTCCGACGATTCGAGGAGCAGCTGCGATTTGCAATTTGAATATTCAATTATTTATATCCAAAATGCATTTATGAGTGTACATTTTTTATGCATTTACAAGTGTCAATTATTTATTCGACTTGCATTTCTGAGTATCCATATTTTATGCATTTCGGGCGTTAATTATTTATCCGAAATGCATTTTACGAGGGTCTATTTTTTTATTGTAAATGAGGATTTTGAAAAAGTAATATATAGTTACCGTAAGCAGCTGCGGCACAGCACAAGAGAATAATACCAACGGTGAGCTTCATTCTAGAACTGTAGAGTATCTGATAACAGGGCATTTAATTTCTGAATATTTATACCTAGTCGCCAATCTTGATTTGTTAAAAAATGTTCAATAAATGATATTGTAATCTGTTAAGAAAAGGAAGTTGCAAATGATCGTCAAATGATTAAATCAGGGCAAATAATTTCGCATTGATTGACAGTAATGAGCTTTATAGACAATGACAGATTATTTAAAAAAGCCTTTCCTTAAACTATAACGCTTTGTGCTTTTAATATTTCGCTTTTATCAATTTATTTATCCGAGTAACGATAACATCTATCTATACTAGATTAGTAGGATAAAACATTAATTCTCAAAAGAGTCTTTAAGAATAACCGCACGTATGTACTTAAAAGATAATATGATTATTCAGATTTTCAAATTGTAATTATTTATGTTGTTTGAATTCAAATAAATATCAATTTTTACATTTTTATGATAGAAAATATATTTTGTATCAAGAATACAGATCCCTCTAACGAGATTAAACTTAATATTTGTAATTGATCTTCTGCAGCAAAAACTGCACATAATTATTTAAATGTTCAGTAATAATAAGCCCACCATAAAGAACTCCTTTTGCAAAATACTAATTTCTTGAAATGTTGTTACATCAAAATAAATGTAATAGGTATATTTATTTATTCGTAGCTTTATAAAACTATTGTTAAATTATAATCGATAAGATCATAGTAATAATAATTATTACTAATTAAAGATAAATAACCTAGCTATAATTAATCGTTCAATGGAATGTCCATTTGTACCCAGGGTTGTACACTGTTTATTTTTTTAAAGATAAGATTTTTATTTTATCGGTAATTCGTTGTATCCTATGATTAGAGTTTTAAAGCTTGATAAGATAATTATTTATGTTTACAGCAAACAAAACAATGTGAATACGTCCGTGAGAAATCAAAATATTATTTGGATAAATCAGGACATTTACTAGGGAAAATAAGTTAAAATAATAAATCAGCTTATTTAAGAAAATGTGAATTTAAGTTTTATTCCACATCCTTTTTTTGAAAAGAAACAAAAAATATAAACTTCATAAATAATTTATTTTATCATCATTAAATTTTAAATAAATATTCAATTGGTACAATCACAAATTCATCAATCTTAGCTCTCAACTTTGTATCAAATTTGTGTAAAAAAACTTTATTTTTAATATCATCACTTAGACTTTATTTTACATGTTCAAAACTATTATATTGAAACATAAGTGTTCAAATAGCGTGAAAAATTTTAAATTTCTTCGATTCATCTTTTATCTAGTCCAGAAGCTCGGCTGCAGGAGACAATGTCGGAATCACCCTGTAAAACCACGACCAACGACTTGGATGAAGCAAGTTATATTTTGCACTGCGGTGAACCAAAGATGATTTGCATGTGTCCTCGTTTCTTTATCGATCATCAGCTGCTTATCGATGATCAGCAGCTTGTCGGGAACTTTATCGATCGCCTGAAAAATCACGATTGACTGTCTATTAATTTTTTAATCATAGCGAAATAATAAATAAATGCTTCTTTCTTTTTAAAATGAGTGCATGAAAAGTAGGTTTTGCAATATTAAAATCTGTTAAAAATTCAATACGAAAATTGTACTTTTTACCTCGCATACTCAATTATCAATGTGTAGACGATAAGCGATAGAAGAATCATTAGTTTTAGTGCATTGCGCATTCAGTTCTAGTGCATACGATCGTGTAATTATTAATACTTTTTGAACGTATCATGTTTAAATACATTAAGCATTTTGCTACATGAAAAGAAATTTTTTTAATTTAATTTTTAGGCAATAGACAAAAAGGAGTATGCAAAGATGTACTTTATAGTGTAGTACTGGACGTACTACTGACAGCTACTGTATAGTACTTTCTTATGTATACATATTATCATTTTTTCATAGATAATATAGTCGTATTCAAAATTAATTTATATTTTTTTTAATTTTTTCATTTCATTTCATAGAAAATCATAGTGATTGGATGATGACGATTTTTAAAAATCCCAAAAACGTAAACTTTTTTCGTTTGTAAGCATATCTTCAAAGCAGCGAGGTTTAAAATATATTATAATTACTGGCGGCAGGCAAAGCTGCTCGCGGGTAATCTCTAAAGTATTGTGATATGGTAGAAACTCGACTTGCTGAAGTATCGACATAACTGTATCTTGACCGACAAGCAATGACATTCTCCACTTTATCAATAATTCTAATTTATTATTTATAGAAATATCAATAGGACATTTTGTAATATTTTTACATACTTGATAAATTAGAACATTTATTTTCAACTCAAAGAAACTTGTTTTTACTGATGCATTTTGATAATTAGTTGCGTGCTTCTATGCTAGGATTTAGTATATACGATATACGTACATACAACTTGCTTGGAATCAGGATTGAAATAATTAATTAAAATATTAATAAAATATCAATTTAATTGACGATTGAAATGTTAATTAAATCGTAATTAAAATTCAGTCCAATTAATATTTGGATTATTGAATAAATTATAATCCATAATTAAAACTGGGAATTATCTTGTACTTTATTTAAAATATTGTTATCTAAATAAGTGCATAAATAAATAGTTAAAAAAGACTGTAATACATTTTTGAAATATTTATACGACGTAACATAATTTTCTGCTTGAAAATGTGCACCTTTTATGAGCAAAAAAATACTTCTGAAATTCATTTTACGAAAAATTTAGTGCATCAAAAAATAGTAAAACTTTTTTAATAAATTATTTCGCGCGCTACACTTTCGCGCACAAGCAGCTTCCTAGATGAAGCTGCATGTTACCGAATAATTAATTAATTAAATTTAGTTATTCATCACTTCAGCAAGCATACCAAATTAATTTCTATAACGTATTTTTTTAATTACCCCCGCATCCATTTAAATTTTGTATAGAACCTTTTTTTTGGGAAAATGTTCTCCCGCCGGCGTATCACGATCTCTCGATAAAAAAAACCTGCTAACGGTTAAAAGGTCACTCTAGTAAACCTTCATTATCTCATGAAAAATGACTTATATTTTTCATATCGATATCCCACGATTTCCCAACAGCGATTCATCATATAAAGAGCATATCGTGCTTCGTAGCCCTGGAGAAGTTCGGACAAACATTAAAAAAAAACCCCGGAGAGCTAAGAAAGCAACCAGAACAAAAAAACCAAGCGCTCTCTTTCCTCTGCCGCAGTCCAAAGCTGAGGAGCTCCATTTTCCGGATTCCCAATTTACTCATAACTCGCTGGTAACTGCCATTGTTTCCCAAGCTCCGCGGAAGCCTCGTTCTCCTATCTCGTACCTGCGTACACGCCGTCGCGCACCGTTACACCTCGCGCGGGTTTCACCGCGAAACAATGTGTACGTATACACTCAACGGTAACTGATTCGTTTCGAACGTGCCGCGAGAGCAGAAGGATTCTTAAATAAAAAACAAAGAGGAAATCAACATTTTTTTGTAGGTACGGTATGCGTTATTTGGGCGACGTTGACATTCTGCGGATGCAGTTTTTAGTGAATTGCTAAGAATTACTGATTTTAGATGGAATCTTTAAAATATATGGGACGGGTGTTGCTCGTGCTTATTTTATATGCATGTACACTCATTGTTTTCGCCGGAATTTCGGATGGATGATACGCGAAACTGAAAAGCTGATAATATGAACAAATGTGCTTATCGGGTACACAGTGATGCGTACGCTTTCTGATAGTGATTATTTAATGGTACTTGTACATGATGTATAAGTAATCTAGCGATCGAGAATTACATACTGTTAATTTTCCGGAAGTGGCCTGCTTGTACTTCCGTGTACTTCGGGTGAACAGAAAAAGTTTACATAAATTCTGCAGACTTATTATGCATTGTTTCTGTAAATGCTTAATACTAATTTTATATAAAGTATCTGCAAAATTTAGAGACATTTTCTTAAATTCTGCAGCAAATCTTTACGTTTTTCACGATTATTAAAATAATTTGAATATGGTTTAAAGAGAAAACATACATAAAGAATTGCAGATAAATTTAATTTTTTCTTGATTATTTTTGCAGATTTTTTACATAAATTATCCTAAAGGAATAGTAATCTACTTTAGGCAGTAGTTTTGAAGTTTTCAGTAGTTTATTTTTTCCTAAGGGTTGCAGAATATGCGTATGCGTCCTGTCCTACTGAAAATACATCAACTCCACTTAAATTATTTTAAGAATATAATACAAAAAAAATAATACAAAAATGCGGGAATTTTTTTCCTCCCATTTTATGTAAAATAGGCAATAACATCCGCGTACATTGTAAATAGTCTGCATTAAACACGAGTAAAGAAAATAATTAATAATAGTGTACACAACCACCAACGATTTTGCGCACAGCTTCTGCAACTTACACAGACTTTTTTTTCACAAAGGCACCGTAACAAACCCCAACATCGTTACAATCGAATGCAAGCTTACGCACGGGATCCAATCACCCGATGGCTCGCAACAGAAGCCTCCAGACGGCCCCATTCGTTTCCGCGAGTGCCCGACGCAGCGGCCCGTACTTTCACGAGGAGGAAAAGACCCCGCGAGAACAAGTAGGCTAACTGCAGTCCGCTCCGCGCGCGCATTACGCGCGTAGGATTTTTTTCCCCCCTGGAAGACGCTTGCTCAATCCGATGACGCTACTTTCGCCGCGCAGCTGCCCCTCTCGCTTTGTGTACCTTTTTTTTTTCGCGATGCGCACGCGGATTTATGCGATCCCGCGGGCTTGCGAAACCGAGAGGCGATTTTGCATTAGGCAGACGCGAGCGGGGAAACGAGAGGGAAATGATTTATTTCGCGCGATTGGATTTTCGACGGCGGACGAGTGCACGCAGAGTGCGCCGGCTTTTTTTCAAGCGCTCGAGCGGCAGTTTTAGATCGGGGAAATGCGTCACGCTGAGATGCTTATCTTCCCGCGGATTTGGTTTTACGTTTTATCGATTTAGGAGATCGCGTGACTTTTGGGCTTTTTTTATGTTTTCGTGGACACCGAGATCATTGAAAATTTACTAACTGTTTATTGGGTTATTTTGGATGTTTGAATTTTAATTTTTTAGTAGAATCATTTATATTTCTAACAGAGGTTGAGTGTTACATGGTTTTAGTGGGTATAAAGGAATGAAAAAAAATTGTGTATTAAATTATAATTATGTCGTACATAGAAAGGATATTTAAGGCACACTTTTAGGACTCAACCTGTTAAATGAAATTTTACTAATTCACAGTTGGCTGAGTAAATTTTGGCGAGTATTTTAGGGGTTTTAGAATGATGTAAGCTGGGGATATTAAATTTGAAACGAAAATGAAAGTCAGTGTATCTAATGAATTATTGTTCGTGTTACAAATTGTTGTAATTCTCACAGCTTGTTATATAACTTAACATTAAGAATTATCTTTACTGTATAGGTAATTGTGAGAAAAGGTATTTAAAATATATACAAAAATAATTTTTAAAATATCCTTACATTTTGAACGAAAATAAGGCTCATTTTAATAATGTAGCTAATTATACAAAGAAGTAAAAAATATTATGTAGGGTTGGAAATATTTTTAGTTTTTCCATGTTATTTTTCTATTCTAAATATTTACTGCGTGCAGTTGTAGTTACATCAAATGAATTTTTACGGTTCTTCCAGTAAACGATCATAAAGTTGTTGGTTTCTCCATGTGAAGGCACTGACTAACTGCATGTGCATCCATAATCTTAGCAATACTTCCCGTATAAATATTGTACGAAGTGAATATAGAATATCAGGAAGTACTGCAAGTTTTATGCAGGTTTTGTAGCTATTCTTTTTTTACACGTATGATATCTATCATATGTGATATCTATATAAGACATCAGAGTATTTTTCGAAATCGAAACTCTACTTTGACTTTCGTCATAGAAGAAAGGCAGACGGTCTGAATTATTTACTTATTATTTATTTCATTATTTTATTGATTAAAATGGTTCGGCTTACACGCTTTTTGGTTTATTACTATGTGAACCAGCACTCTTGCCATAAAAAAAACAAATACCATTCGGTGGTTCCTATCGTATGCTATAGAATCAATGAATGAACTACTACCAGTATTTCGTTTTTCTACTTTCTACCTATATTTTTTTCTTACTTTATGACTAGAACTTACTTTTCCACTCAATAAATACGGTAATAAATCAAGGAACGTGCACCTCTAAAATTTTTTTAAAAAGAAAAGTCAAAGCAGTATTTTGAAAAATATCCGGTGAACCAATCAGTGCGATGTATGGACTAACCTACCTTTTGTACTATCAAAAGAAAATTTTATATATTCAATTAACTTTGTCCGCTTACAGCTGAAAAAGTGCAGGTTTTAATTAAGAGAAAATCCAGCTTCTAGCAAGTAGCGCGCGCGCGAAAACGAAAACTGCACACCTCCCGCTTGAAAAAAGTCGCGCGCCAAGCCGCAGAAAGAAAGCCGCCGGCAAGGCCAAGGTTCAGAGCCGCGGCCGAGCGAGTTCGGCGCGCTTTCATCCTAAGTATCGGGCAAAAGGCGTTCGCTTTGCTGAAATTTCCTCGCGGAGGCGGACCCGCTCGTTAGTTCGCGCCCGCGCGCTTTGACGGTGCGCCTATGTCGCGTTAGCGCCGTTTTTCCTGCCCCTTTTCGCGCGGAGAGCGAAAGTGCACCGCGTCGGAGTTAATCTAGTCGGCGCTCCTTTTTATGCGTTCGCGCGGCGCTGGTCTCTTTTTTTTCCCCTGCCGAGGGGGACGCTCGAGCGAGCGCGACGCGCTCCGAGGCACCGGACTTTCATTTCGATCCTTTCGGACGGTCGCGTTTCAGAGCTTTCGCGGTCTTTTGTGATCGCGCCGCTTTGATGCTCCGGGGGTTCCTTTTTTTTCGAGTTTGTCGGACGGAAAATGACGGGAGTGCATTGAATGCACTTTTTGAGGGGACTGAGAGTTCCTTTTGTAGTTTATTGGTTTGATTCGAAATTTTTAAGGTTTTTATTTTTGCGTTTGATTGGAGTATTGGAATTTATTGTTACGGATTTGTTTTGATTTGATTTTTTAACTTTATTCGTGTTAAGAGGCAATGAAATGTAATCGATTTTCAAATAAATTTAATCCTAGAGGTATTTCATATTTCTATAATATTTCTTGTCACGGTTCCTGGTCTAAAGATAATAATTTAATATCGTAAAATATATAGATGATAAATTATAGAATTATAAATATTACTGCTTCTGTCGTTCATTTTTATTACACTAAATGGGATTAATTGTAGTGCGATAATGAGTACAAGTTAATTACTATTATTGATGTGTTACTGTACTTATTATCATTATAAATAATGAAATAAAATTTTCTAAGAGAATTATTTTCTTGAAATAAGAAATGAAATTTTGACTTGAATACATTCATGAAAGTCAAGATCAAAGTCAACGTCACCATCATCACTGTCTCTCTGACCCTAAAAGAAGTTGTTTTGATTACATACTTTCCAAAAAAGATAATGCAGTGGAAACTTTAAAAGGAGGAAACCAGATAAGTGTACAGCAGAACAAACAATTTCTTTTCTATCCACTCGGAGCGATAAAAATTTTTAAAAAATACCAAAAAAATTATTCTGAAACAATCAATTATTCCAAGTGAGAATGCGCGAAATCAAGCCTCTCCATTTGTGCATACGTAATCCGTCACAGCGAAAATTCGCCGAGAGCTGATGACGGAGCAAAGAGCATAGAGAATCAAATTTTCCCGCGGTCGCTCGTTTCGCATGCAGTCGGGGAGGGCGGCTGGCGCGGAAATTTATAAGAACGTCCCGAGCGGTGACGAGTGCGTTTGATGCTCCGATTTTCACCTTTCGCCGCGCGGCACGTGCGGCGTGTACGCGCGTGCGGTCGGCGCGCACCTGCACCGCCGCGCAAATTTCCTCGGTCATCCTGCCAGCTATACCCTCCTTCGCGCGCGCGCAAAATTAATGCAGGGGATTTGTAATGGACGATACACGTGGAGCCTATTTTACATCTAGAAACGCAAAATTGCACGCGATGCAAATTCAATTTATTTGAATGATCGTGATAAACGTTGGTTTTTTAAGTGCGTGATGGGATGCGTCTAAAAGTAAGCAATTTTAAAGCTGTATGGTATAAATTTATAAGGTTTAATTAAAGTTTTGGAACGATGTGGATTACCACATCGAATAGATTTAAACGCACAAATCTACTGCGACTTTCTCTCGTTTTAAGTTAAATTTTTATTTTTAACGTTATTACAAGTAAAAAGTGCGTCTTCACTCATTGCTCAATGAGCTCTTTTATAAGGATGTCGGAGTAACTTACGCTCCTCGTCGTATTTCTGATTTTTAATAATTTAATTTTCAATTTTTTTTTTAAAGTTTTCTTCCCGGTAGTATTTTACTCCTTACGTCACACATGGAGTACTGTTTTTCTTTGCAAGAGAAAACTAAAATTCAATATCAGGAAGTAAAAGGTGCACGAACATCAGTACAGTAAGTATATATATGATGAAGTCAGTGCATAATTTCGTTATCCCCTTAACATGCTTAAAAGATGTCATTGATTACATTCGACGTAAACACTCAAGTATCGTGTAACCGCACGAGCCAAGATAAGCGCACTCCAAGATGGACAAATCGTCGCGATATTTCACCTGCTCGATTAGAAGCGCAAACCCTTCAGCCACTCCGGGCGACGGTAGATTGCCATCTGGCAACCAATTTCACGTTGATCAGTCAAAATGCGTACATCCGCGAGAAAACGCGGACAGATAAGCGCGCGTACGCGGCCGATAAATAAAAGGGGGCCGTTACGCAAGCGGCGGGGAGAGATAAAATCGCGCGCCATTCGTTCGGCTGACCGGGGATCGCCTCGAAGGATGATGGGTGTCATTTTTAACGCTCGGCGCGGTGGTATTATGCGAGCGCCGCGGCGAGCTTCCGCAAAACTCGAAATTCCCATCGCGCGCGCTACAGCGGACGTTCACCGGCGATGGCGCAATGCGACCACTGACACACGGAGCGCGCAGCCTTCAAATTTTCTCCGCTTTTTTTTTTGTGCCGCGATTGTACGGGTATATGAAAGCGAGGTGCGTATCTACACGCTTCCGCGTGTCCGAGGAGTGGCTCTTTTTTGCGCCTATGTTCGCGGCGTGTTTCTCCTTTTCGCTCCGGAGCGGGAGAACAATCGGTCAAGTTTTGGTGGTCGACGGGATAATAATATTTGTGCGCTAGTCGTAAACAGTCGTACGTGAGTTCAATTTTGATGTTTATTTTTTTTTCGAGGCGAATTTTTCTTTTGCGTTGGAATCCAGGAAGAATATCGCACGGTATGATGTATGACTGTATTGGAGGTCAAGGTTTTGAATACATTTCAGTTAATTAGCGATAATTGGAACTACGGTTTATCAATTTATTATCTTTAAATTAATTATATTTTTCGTGCAATGAAATTACGCGTGTTATATTATTTAACGAAAGATTTTGCATATTTATAAAGGCCATTTTAAATCGTACAAGTCGAAAGATTCATGTTTATTTATATTTAAAATGAATGTTTTAATTACATTACCCCTTTAAACTTAAAATATTCGAAATGTATATTTTTGATAACGACAATTAAAAAAAAAATAAAAAAAACAGCAATTTATATTTAAAGTAAAGTTGCAGTTTAAATGAATGTATGATGTCAAACCACAGGAGTAAAAGGACTTTTTAATTAAATTTATGGATACTGTTATGTCACTTGCCTAGATAGTTATGTCAGAGTTAATTCAATTATGATATTTTTTTCCATAGTTCCCATTAATACATAGTTTAGTATGTATGTACATTTAGCTGAATCAAGTCTAGAAGTTTATACGTTTGCATTTATATGTATTACAGAGATTTGTCCTTAAATCGTCAAGATGGATTAAATTGATGCAATAATAATAGTGTGCTCAGTTATAAAAGGGAGAGCTTAACATTACAGTAAATCCAGGCATATGGATAAAAGGAAAAATGGACCCTTCTACACCGAAGTCGTAGCAGACAATCACCAAATAAAGGTTCAGATGTGATGTAATTTATATAGTAAATTAAAGATTAAGTCACAATACCTGCGAGTTGGCGGATCCCCTTTGAGATCATCGACTAACAGCTAGGAGAACTGCTTAATACGTAGAGGACTAAGGGTGATGTTGCATCTGGTTCAATGTACGGAGAGGGTGAGGGAAAGGAGGAGAAAGAGAACGGATGAAACTATACAATGAAAAAAAGTAACCTTATCGTAATAAAATACTGTCCTTTTTCATAATCGTAGCAACAAATTTTAGATTTGGCCAGCGGTGCAGCCAACGCGCCACGCGAAGCGCAGCTTCAAAAAGAAATAAAGCCATCGTTTATCTTTATCTGATGGCTTAAGGGTCATTGCGTTTAAGAGAAAAATGGCGGCGAACATGATAGCTCTTATGTATATTTTCCGTAAAACTGCTATAAACGCAATAACGTCGATCGTTCGCTGGCGCGCATAGATACGCTCAATCGATACGTATATCAAGTTAGCGAGCCACTTTTAAAAAATCGAAATGTAAACTTATCCAGAATTTGCCGTAAATTAGCCGTAAATTTGAAAATGTACAAGTGAATGCATGACACTTGATGAAAATATAAACTGTGGTTTACTACAAATAGATCTACTCAGAAATAAAAGAACATTTATAAATATTATTAAGATTCAAAATTTTAAATTTTCTGTAGATTGCAATGGTTTTATGTTAAGTAAATTATTTGTGAGTTCAAAACTATTATTTGATTCTACAGTTTGTTATTTTCTATACAGAGTATACAGAAAAGTGGCTCGCTAACTAGATATACGCTCAATCGACCATGGAATTTTACATACAATGCAAGGATGTGGAGGTGCGCTATCCGAAAACTCATCTGCTTCTCCTGTTTCCTTCCTCGTTCATCCGCGATACTGTTGACAAAAAAGAAACATTATTATAATATTTCGGAATTTCCGTCTTTCTGAATCGCTGCTGTAGACCTACTACTGCTTTTACTCATTATGCTTAATGTTCAGCGATTAATCACTAAATCGGTGATCATCGTATTCTTGAATTAAATCGTCATTTTGTTGCTTTTTACACGCTGCATTTAAATAATTCTTTTTTAGAGGATGGTACTATAATGTAAATAATAATTAGTCATTCCAAATGAATAATGAATAAATAATTTATATTGTCTTTTTTTTAATAGTTTCATGATGATGATACCACACATTATGCAGGTATAAATACTTGATTTGTTCAGTCAATAACGCTAATAGAATTATTTAATTCCGCATTTTAAATGGTATTAAACATCATTTACTAGCTTTTATATATGGAACGAAAAATGTCACCACATTCGCAAGGATAATCTCGCATGTTCGGGTCGCGGATTTTGTTGTGACTTTGAACAAGGTTTCCTTATGTCAAAATGTGACGAAAGCCGAATTTTTAATTAACGTCTAAAGCTAAAAAATTTTTAAACTTATTTTTTCTAAAATTTCATATTTCATTATGTGATGATAGATAGAAGAAAAAATTGTTTCTTTTGAATGATTATTTTGAGACGATGCCCGTTAAAAAATCTGTATTGCTTCAAAAGTTATGTTCAATCAAATATGAGTACTTTGTAATGTGCATTAACTTTTTCTACATTCATTTTTATGCAGTTTTTGATACCACGCCGCACAAAGCATAGATTTGCTCCTCTTCCGCACGATCGCGCCCTCCGACGTACTGAAAACTCGTCGTATCATCACCCGACGAGGCGCTACACTTACTCGTGCGTACAAAATGCACCCCGCTGCTTACGCGATGTTGACACTGCTCCATTCGCCGTTTAACCGCATTAGCCTGCGCGCCGTCCCTTAAACTCCGCGCTTCCCGCGGCGGCGGCGAAATTCCCGCGCGATCGCGTCGACTTCAATACCGAAGGTCCCCCCCGTCATATTCCGCGCGTAAGTCACGTACCGGCGCCGCGGCAGACGCTCCGAAAATTCCGCGCGAATAACGGATTCTCGAAGGGAAATCGACAACTCGCGGCACATACGTTACCGCCTCGCTCGCGCATAACGCCGCCGCAGCCGTCGTCTCTCCCGCAGATGTGTTTCCAGTCACGTCGCGCGGGGTGGCGCCGTAAAAGGCGGCTATAAGGCGACGGCGGGCTTCCTACATGTGCGCGCGAATCTGCCGGACTTGCGAGAGAGCGAGCCGGTCGAAAAGTCGAAGGTCTCCGGAATTGGGAGGCGCGATATGGAGAATAAGAAGTGACTTCGAGGAGTGAATTCGTCGAATTGTGTGGGGGTTAATGAACCCGGGGTATGGACGGCTGGTAAGTCGAACTGACGGAAATATGTCAGGGTGTATGGAATTGATGCTGGCTTGTATGATGTACTTCTGATCTATTCTTCTGATTTATTTCATTTATTTAATATAATAAAAAACATAAAAGATTGTAACTTAAATGCGAGCCTAAATGCAAACGTAAGTTAATTCTCACAAGTACAAGAGTGAGATTCATCTGTATAAATAACACATGACATCACTGATTGGTAATTTGTTTTCTAGTTAATTTAGTAAAGCTTCGTTCCCAATTTGCCGGGCAATCTTTTTTTGATTGTGTAAGGCTTCATTGACAATGTTTCGAACTTTCCGACTTCTATCGTTATCCTACTCCGGTCTTGATGAGGTCAACGACAGTAAGAGTCCGTTTCTTGGTACCGATAAAAAACTGGCTGTATGCGTTCTGCATGATAAAATAAATGTTTTATATGGATCTTTTTCCATACTGAGGTTGCATTATTTGATTCTATCAGTATTCATTGAGAAACGTATGAACAAATTCTAAAGGGCATAACTTGGTAATAAAAATTGGCCACTTTTTTTCAAATGTCTTGTTAAAATATGTCCTTTATGATGGCTGGAGTACAATTTATGAAAAATATTGACATATAGCACAATTTTGAATAATTTTGTTGTGTATATAACTTATGTAGAGTTCTAATTACCAAGTAGAAACTACATTTAGACTTTCTAGCAGTCTAAAGGATAAATATTCTATAAATGTATGGACTGGGTAATCCTATAAAATGAAATTGTACAGACATAAAGACCTCGGTACCGTGGAAATATTTTGCCGTGAATTTAAAATCGGAGCAGTGCCAATCGATTGAATTCAAGAGAGAACGAGACAAGCGGAAGAAAAGAAAATTATGTGAGAATCGACTTCGAGGTGACGTTTGAAATCGATCTTTAGCCCGCAATTCGCATCTTTGAATAACATTTCCTTCAACTTTTTATGAGCTTAAAAGATTTTAGTTATTTCTTTTTTACATTTTTGATCATTTTAATAAAGAATTAATGAAGTATAAATGAAATGATATTATGATACTACATAAATGACATTTATGTAGTATTTTGTATTATGAAGTTAATGAGTAATAAAAATACATTTCTGCGGCTTCCAAGAAAAATTACTTATAACCATTTCTCATGTTTTCAAGAAAACGTAATCTTATTGTTTATACCAATCTGTAAGATTTAAGTCCTTATGCTAAGGTGCAATGTAGTGACGAATTAATATGACCTACAATACCTTTGAAATTATGTTCATATGAAAAAGAAAAACCTCGTTATGTAAACTTATTATCTTAAAAAAAACAAGTGGAGTTTATGTCATTAAATATGATACCAATTAATCTTTGAAATGTATATTATTTATTATTTTCAAAAATATTGATCAATGCTTGAAACTTTTTAATTTTAGATCGTTGTTTTTCCTGAAACTTGTTAAATCTACAATAAACTTAACGTGGTTATTTAAAAAAAATACGTCAGATTTAATATTGGAACTTATTTTTTTGGTACAATGCATGTATTTAATAATGTGCAATTTCTTAAAATTAAGTGCACAAAATCTTACAATCATAAGGTGAAAGAAAAATACTTTACGAAATGATTCGCATAAAATTTTATACTGAAAACATCCAATCATAAGCAAAATTTATGAAGTTATAAATTACTATATAATTAACACACATTGTAAAATTTTATTAATCGATGGAAATTACGTCAGAATTACAGCACATGAAACGTTACTCAATCTTCTGTTACGAAGTCAAAATTGCAGTAATTTTTGGAATTAACGTAATTTTAAAAAAAGTTCAAAACTAGGATTCTTCGTCGACTACAATAGGTAAAACAATAATTTATTGATAATTTCAAAATTCATTTATCGCTGAAGTAATAATTTTCATAACGACGACCTCAGGAAATTACGAGTCAATAAATCCTCTTCGGTCGACCGAATGGTGCCAGGAGAGCAGCCAATTTTCGCGTTCCTTTACTTTTTCTCTACCGTCAGTGAAGCCTGACAGTTCCCAATGATAAAAGTATAATATGCACGTGAAAAGTCATCGGACGAGCCTCTCGGTGCGCGCAACCGTTCGAATCGGTGCGCTCGTACTCGAAAAAAAAAACAAAAGAAAAAAAAGAGGAAAAAGAACGGAAAAGAAGAAAACACCAGAGGAAAAAAAAAGCAATCGGTGGAAGTGAAAAAAATGCGCAATTCGGCGGTTATACAACGAGAATGTGGGTCGTTCGAGAAAAAAAAAGAGAGGCACGGGCGCGCGATATTAGAGAAGTCGCGCGCGCATTTCCGACGGATTTCCCCGCGCCTTTTTCAGAGCGGGTCCCGCGACGACGACGTCGACGGGCGGGGTTGTGCCCGTTCGAAGAATTCCAATTACTCCCATTTTCTCGGCTGCGTTCGCCCGACAAAAGCGAGCGCGTCGAGTCGTTACCGGAGTGTATTGGATAGGTAGCGGCGCGTAAAGGACACGCGAGACGCCGCGCTGTCGAAAGCGACGAGGAGGAAAATCGCCTCATTGATCCTTGCCACCCGCGCTCGGCTGTCGCAAATATCCTGTTGCGTTTCCTGCCTGTTTACCGGCGAATGCTCTCGCTCTCGTTTTTTTTTTACGCCAATTTTTAGCCGTATCCCACTCCCGGTGATCGGCTGAACTTTATCAACCTCGTTTGCGACGCTGTTGTATGCAATGAATTTCCTTTTTTCTTCTAATAGAGGTGTATAGAAAAAGTCAGTCACCTCTTTCTGTGACAGCTGTCATAAATTCTTGTCCTTCCCCCAAGGGGACTCGATCCTCAAAAATGAAGTGTTATTAATTATTATATTTTAACCATTACAAGATTGGCATTTAAAAGAATATAAAAGACATTGTGAATGTGAAAGAGTAACATATTCTCCATCTTCTCAGTACATTTATGAGATGATTTAATTTGACTTAAATGCGTCCTTTATTACCCGAAAAAAATTGAATTGATTTCGCTGAGATGCGGCCGAATTAAAGATAGCATCAATTCTTCAGGTAGCCCCGCTATTAAGTAAACGTATTTCCACCTGATTATCAATTTTATTTTACAAGTACCTGTAAAATTGACGATAATTGCGCTCGCGCAGTAATATCAGTCACGGTGCGGATAATACTTTCAATTATTTCGGCGCATAATTAAATATAATCGCCGGGAGGTTTACTGCGCCGGGCTCAAAGGATACAAACACCCGATAGCGCGAATTCCTCGTCGAGGATAATTTTGCACCTTCGCCATTCCCTGCAGATCGTCATACACTTGACCCGTTTTTCTCCTTTTTCTGGACGAATTCCCGTCCTAAAGTCCAGCCTTGAGCGCACCCTTTTGTCATCTGGCATCGGCCCGGCAGCCTTTAAATTAAGGCGTGCAAGGTGAGGGGAAGAGGGGACACTGTGCCGTTGCATCGCTCGCGAGATGGAAAGGAAGGAATCCAAGGAACACAAGGTGAGAGGGCAGTTTTATTTTTACGGCCATTAATAAGTTGGTACGTTTTTTACGCGTGTCTCTCGCTGAACCCCTCATCCATCACGCTTGCAGCGTTACGTAACTTTCACCTGTACGGCGTAATGGATAAGAAGAAAGGGCATGCAGTTTTACATTAATAAGAGACTGATTGGTGTTCGATTTAATTTTTAAACTGCATTAATTTACATTAATTTATTAATAAAATGCTAGCACTTCATTATTCGGTCTTCCAGCTCTTAACTTCTGTACGTGAATGAGGATTGAGGAGCAAAAATAAAATGAACTTCAGTTATAAAAGCATAAAAAAGTGGTACATCGTAATATTCATAAACAAGAAAGTGTTTTTAAAGAATTTATAATTAATGTCAAAAATAAGGAGTGAAGATATGATAAAAACATTTTTGTAATAAATTGATAAATGTGTGATGATTAGAAACAAATAATTCTTATTTAATTTGAAGCTATGATTGTTAATTTCCATCCTATGAATTAAACCGTGCCTAAAAAATAATATAATTATTTTCTAAATAAAATTTATAAAAGTTTCAATTTCCTATACCAACGTAAAAAGAAAAATTGATTTTTTATTAATACAAAAATATTTTGAGAACGGATTATAAACATTTTTTAAATCGAAATATTTTCTTTTGCAAAAAAAGTTATTTATGTTATTGCAATATTTTAAAAAGTTACATTGAAGTGATCTCATAATAATAGTAATTCCGTACAAAATTTATTCGAATAATCCGCTCGTAGATCAGAAAATAAAACGTTTATTTTTATCCTTTGATATAAATAAAATAAAATAAATTTTTAATATACGTATTTATCGCCATGTAATCATTAACATCGAAACGGAAAGAATGTCGTTTACCCTTTCGGTCAGCTCAATAAAAAGATTTTTATCTCCCCGCGCAAAACCAGCTTAAAACTTCAATTTAAAAAAAGAAAACTCGTCTGCACTTGAAAAGTAAACTCCGCTCTTCTATATCCGAACAAACTCGCGAGGCTCCATCAAAGCCAGAAAATGACGAACATCCACTCGAATCGCAGCGCCACCGACAGAAAGAGAGAGAAAAAAGGAGAAAAAGACAAAAGAGAGACACAGCCTCGTTCGTTGGATCGACGAAAAAAAAAGAAAATTGAGCGATTACCGTGCGCTTGCGATGCTCCGGATTCGCGGCGCTGCCCGAGGGGGCGAGCGGCTCGTTTGCAATTTGCTCGGCTCGGCCTCGACCCCGTTATACGGCGATCCGCGCGAAGATGCGCATGCACACTACGGCCGCAGTCGCATCTTCCTCTCGCGCGGATCCATCCCGATGATACCCGGACGCGGCAGGACGAGGCCGCCGCGAAAATTATCGCGCGCGCGATTGCCGCGGTTTCGCTGATGGTTTGTTTAACGGGACGCCGGGCTTTTATTAGCCTTTTTTTCGCGAGTTTTCTTTGCCGATCCCGCGCGGAGTGTTTCTGCTCGTAATGAATGCACATTACGCGATTTTTTCCGAAAGGGCAGTTGTACGGAGCGAGCGTACGTTGGAAAATTTCTAATGTGAAAGCTTTGAGTGGTAATGACTGTACAGACGTGCTTTTTTTTATGTAATTTATCGCAGGGTACTTGATAATTGATTGAGATGAATTAGTGTACAATTGGTAAGAAAATGTTTTTAAAGGGATTTTAACAAATATTTTAGTTCTTTTAACAATAATTCGATCGCGTACGTCGATAGATGTTGTGAGAAATGTAGTGCAAATTTTACCGTACGTTATCTCGTGAATTTTTACGCTGTTACCCGAGTAATTTTTCATTGACTCGTGAGACCATTTTTCTTAGTTATATACTTTCCCGGCGTAGGAATATAAGATGCTTCTGGGAAATATTCCTTCATGAAATTCTTCTATATTCGTACACCTTGCGTAGTCTCGTGGAGTTTCAAAAATTTAGCACATGAGTCCACCGTTGCTTAATCTCCATTGTAACAATAACAATTGTTTCAAGTTTGCACAACTTTCGTTATTTGCAGATGCGGTTTTAAACTTTACACACTGTACGATCCACTTAAGTGCCAAGCAATTTCCTACCAGCTTGATGGCAGATGTGAATTAATGAGAGTAATCTAAAAGTTTCCGCAATTTTGCCTTAAGCCTTATCCGTATACGCTACAGCAAGTCGGAAATCTCCTATTAATCGTTAAATAAATAATTACGATCTGGAATCGATGGAATTGTACTGTAAATATTGATATCAGCTGTTGGAATTTTATTGCAAACATTAAGACACGTCGATTTTGTACAAAATTTTGACGAGAGAGCCAATGTAGGAAATGTATACAACAATTTTAAAAATCAATTCATTTTAAAATATTTCAATAAAGGATCTTTTTACGTCCAACATTTAAAATCTAGTATCTAGTGCGCAAATTGATTGGAAAAACATATTGAATATTTATAAAATTATCAAGTTTTCATTATTCAAAACTCATTGAAATTACGATTATTGGTCTGTTGACTTAGTCTTTCTACATACATACGAAACAAATAAAATTTGGATTTTCATAAATTAGTTCTTATCTACCTGTTAAATAATATTAGATTGAATTATGGTACGATGAACTTTGAACTTAACACTTGAATCATAAAATAATGATCGAATTACCCCGAAATTAGGTACGTCACTCAAACAGCATGAATATTCCGTCGCGGAATGGAAAATTAAAATTTCTTTATCGACGAGAGATGAAGCTGACAGTAATAAGCCGGGGACGGTGACAAAATTAAATGAGAAATTCCTCCTCGCGAATCCGAGAGTCGCTCATTTTTCACGACTAAATGTAGGTCAAGCGTAAATTAACAAAAAGCCTCTGAGCGCGATATCTTTTTATCTGCCTCCGTTCCGTTTTTTTTTTCTCGCCGCCGCCCGTAACCAGAGACAAAACGACGCTTTGATGAAATCGCGAGCGACGCGCGCCCCACCGGACGCCACGGCCAATTTTCTTTCTCTCCCTCCCGAGCGTGCAAAAAAGTGCCTTTCGTTGGTACCATCACTTTTTTTTCGGAGCACTTTTCACGCCTACCGCCAAAGGTCGCGGGTCGCTCGTAAAACGGACGTTTCTTCATGGATGTTGCTATTATCGCGGAGCAAATGAGAAAAAATAAGGTACAAGCGCAGTTAATTAAAATAAAATTTACGCTTACTTTTATTGGGGGTTCGAAGTGCTGTTTAAGTGAAATTATTTTTTCGTGTATTTTTTTTAACATAAGTATATTTCTTTATTCCAATTATAATGCCCATTTTAAAGAATAATCATTACTGTTCTTCTGAAAGGTATACAGCTGTCATAAATTATAATTTATTATTTTTTTTTATTGCTGTCGCATAACCAACCTTTTATTACGTTAATGTGAACGCATTTTATGATTTTTATACATGCTTATTTAAATTTTAAATGTTGATAATAAACTTTATGAATATTCAATAATTAACGAAGATTATTCCACTATAAAAAAGTGTCCCTTATTTAAGAGTTTATTGTATTGAATTAAACTTTGATTTAAGGAAAAACTGATTTAAATTAATGTAATTGCATTCTATAATCGAGAAAAATATATATTTTTATTTCAAGAAAATTGTGTTCTTGGTAATTCAAATAATTTATTTAAATTCGTATTTTTCTTTTAGCGTACATAATTAATCGGCATTAAATCATTCGTAGCAACAATTAATGAAACTCTACATCTGATCAATACATTTTTATAACAGATTTTGTCAAAAATTCTGGTTTTTTTTCTGGTTTCCCGTAGCAATTTTTAAAGGAAACCCTTTCTGCAAAAAGAAAGGTCAGCAGGTCAACGATGCTCCACCGCAGAAGTATGATCGCAGTTTGGTTCAATGGTAATATTATCGCCGTATCCGATTGACCGCGATATTCCTTTTTCCCGTGGAAAAGTTCCCTTTCCCGCGAGCCCAAATGGCCGGGAGATCCGGCGGCTTATTTATACAGGCATATCCCGCGCGCGAACTTATCCGAAATGGGGGTGGGTCGGCACGAAAGTGTCCCCGTCTTCATGCATAACGTATGAAATATAAACAAAAAGTTAAGTATATTCGCCAGTAGTCGCAGCCGAGGGAACTTTACTTTGGTAACAGGCTGCTAAGCCGATCACGTAATGCTAAAGTTTTACGTGCCTAAAGATATAAAAATACTTACTCGAAATCGAAAGAAGCTGCTTAGGTCTAGCTTTTTCATTCAATACTTTTTTACTGCTTCGTCACGCGCCTCCTTTTTTACTGCTTTCGTGCAGTGCTTGTATATATACTGACTTACTGACGACTCAAGCAAAAAATCGTTTGCAACTGTCGTAAATTAGAATTTCGTGTCAGTTTATTTAGTTTATAAAAATATTAAATTCTGACCTAAACACAAAGTTCTATCGACTTTTTTTTTGCGAAAGCACTAAAAATTGTTAAATCATGATTTCAAGTTAATAATACCACTAATTGCAAATAGTCTACTAAATAATTAATTGTAAACCGATAGAGCACTTAAAAATTAGATTTTCGCATTCTTTTTACTGCCGTTTTAAAGTTTTCCGCCAACCGACTTCTTATCTCCTCAATTAGCGGAATAATTTATGCGCTTGGATTAAAAGTTAAATTATTTAGTTCACTGCCTGCCAAATGCAGTTTCCGATGAAAGTTTGCGCATTAAAACCTTAAAGTCACATATTTTTTAGTGCAAAGTACTTTTTTTTAAATAAACAATACTCTACTTTGCGTAAGTGTTCTAAATTACTTTTTCAAATGCGATGTCTTAAATACTAGAACGCACCGATATAAAAAATAGTCGCCTTTTCCAGTGGGATCATTACTCAACGCTATAATTTCTTTGATTACTCATAAAAAATGCTAAACGCAGTGCCCATAAATAAACATTATTTTGAGGGATAAACATCGCCAGATGAAAGCAATCAGTAATCTAAACCCAACAATGAAAAAGGAATATATAGAAAACTAGAGGATAGTAATCAGCGGACTAAGATGACGTTTAAAAACGAAGGAAAAAAAATTGTTTCCTTTGTCGGATGACCGCTGTGTAATCCAAGAAAAGGATTCCTCGATTCCTACTTACACGTGCAGAGAGCCCGTCGCATTATCCGCGCATCAATCTAACCAGGAAATTAAGAATACCCAAAAAAAAGCGCAACTCGTCATCCACCTGGCAAACCCATCAAAATCAAATTTGACGAGCGAATTTCCGCGTGTCTTCAAAAACAACGAAGGCCCTCGGAAGCGAAGCAAACGGGGTCCGCAATTAAAAGGCACCGCGACGATTAGGCCGGTGGACCGGGCGACAAGGCAGCGTCTCGGGAACTAACGAGCGCCGGTAATAGAGCGATCGCTACTGCGCGTACTACAGCCCGCGGGCCGTCCGTCAGGCTCGGGGATCGCTTTACGAGCGCGCGAATGTATTAACCGCGATAGTCAATTGCCGGGGCATAATTGAGCGGTCGCGCAACGCCGGCGGGCCCATTGTGGGCTCTTTTTCGCGTTACGACGCGACGCGCCGGCCGGCAGCCGCTATTAATTAAAATTCTATTGCCGCTTTTGTTTACCTCCCCTCGGAGGTTCCTTCTTTTTTTCTTCACCGATCCTGTGCAGTGTCTTCGCTACTCGCTACTCGTTTTCCCGACTTCGCGAAGTTTAAGGCTCCTCCTGAAGTTTCGTAACGTTTACTGGCCGATTTTAATGAGGTATTAATCTTTACTGCCGTGTGAATTGAAAAAACGATGAGTTGGTCGAGAAAATTGGTTACTTTCGAAGTTGAGAAACCGAGCGCTGGCGCTCAATAAAAAGTGTGTTATCGTTGCCGGGCGATTTCTTGAGTAATTTCTTGCGAGGTTTACTCTTGAAAACGTTCGATTCGTAATGATTCGTGAAATTGAAAAAATGTGGAAAATGGGACGAGCTGAGAAGACAATTAAATTGATTATTAAAAGTATTTGAAATGTTTTCTATTTTCACTAGTAAATGAACAATGAAATTAAAAACTAGAAATTCTTTTGGAGTAATGAAATTGTCATTTAATTAAATTTTATATGAATTTAATGTTTTTTTTTCATATTATCATATAGAAAATATTCTTAGGAAGATGAAAAACTTATGGTTTGAAATCTATTACACTGGCATCGATGTTTTCTTTAACTAATTTTTAAAAAATACACGCGTAAAGAACCGTGGAATCTCTTATTTGAATTTCAAAACATTTCATTCATAACTCTAGGAGAAAAATGGTTTAAAAATGTTTGTACAAATATTATGTATAATTGTATCATTTTTCAAACCATTTGTCACTTACACAAATGGAATGACTTGAAATTGAAATCAGACATTCTTGGTACGATTACGGAAGGCAGAAGTGTGGGATTTTTTTCAAAAATCTTTTATGGCTTTTTAAAAGCTCATGATGGTAGATCTCATTTACAATAAATTTTATTTAGGCAGTGTAAAAGATTATTTTTTTTTACACTTTTTATTGCAGGGCGTTCAAAACCGGAGTTCCATCAACCTCGTGAACTATATAATTAGCGCAAAACCAAGCTCAATTAACTTGCCGGACGTACAGCGCTCGTCGTAAGAGCTAATGGTGTATTTCACGAGTTCGCGTGCGATTCTTCCGACTTGTTTATTCTTGCTGTGAAATTTTAACTGCTATCTAATGATGATAATTTTAGTCTTTTTTTTATAAATAGTTTCAACTGTAATCTTCGCAGAAGTTCAAAGTAGTAAAAGACGATTTGATATAATCTCGTTAAGAAAGATGGACTGGTACCTATAAAAAGTTAAATTGCAAATGCAAAAGAAATTTAGCTTCCATTATAATAAAAATCTTTTGACGCACGGATAAGGATATATGTTTATTCTGAAAAAAAAGAAGAGATTGAAATCTTCTTTTCAAAATAAGAAACCAAACTTGTTCAAATGTAATTTTAAATTGAAGTTTGCATTACCATTTGAAACTGCTTGTCAAATGCGAAGTTAAATTCGTCCTTGACATGTGGTAAGGTGTAAGCATGTGTCTAAATCGATATTTTTTTTTAATGCGTTGTAGGTGGAGATTGATTCAAGAATAGAGACGTAGGCGTATTTCGAATTGATTTACTAAGGCGCGAAAAAGCAATTAAATAATATCTATTATTAAATACGAAATCGCAGTTAGAACAATTAAATAATAATTGACACGTTATTTCGCAATTGCGAAATAAAATGTCCTAATTGAATAACTAATCTTATGATTTATAGTATAAAAATTATAATTTGTTTTAAAGTACCTCTCATTTTTTTTCTCTGCGACGCAATTTTCTTCACGTAATTTACTAGACTAGAGAATCGCATCTGAACAAATACTTGCCCGACAATTCAGCAGCTCAAAAAAGTAAGCCAGCACCGTAACAAACGTGAATGTTCTGTAACGGTCCTATATTTAACGAGAAAGTGATTTAGCAAGTTTACGTGATACTTGTTACTTCCTTTTTGTTATCCATTACATTCTTACCGATTAGTGACGTGCGCTGAAGGAGGAAAAAAGTTTTTTTCAAAATGAGCAAACGTTCATTTAACACATTTTTTCTAAGACAAAAAGAATAACGAGGAAGTAATTTTATTTTTAATATTTGAGAACTGATATTGCACGTCTTTTTTAGATATTTTTTAATCTGCAAAAATTTCAGATAATGCAAAGTTATTTTTGCTGATTTAGTCGGAATTTTAATAATTTAAATTTTAATACACGTGCAGAATTACTTCAGTGATTAAATAAATAACTATCATTGTTTTATTATATTTTTTAATTCCAAAAATGAAGAAACAGTACACCGTTCGATTCAGTTTATTTTAGACATTTCATTATCTTTGAAATGTTTACTTAGTGGAAAATATTTATTTTACTTTAAAAGTTTTCGATTTGAAAGCTTTCTAATTTTATCTATTTAAAAGCTTCTTAAAAGCTTACAAAATCGGTAAGATTTAAATAAAATATTTATTTTTTTAAAACTTACTGAAAATAAATGCTTTTTTATAGACTTTTACACTCAGTAAGAATTACATAGATAATCAACTTTTTCCACTAGGAGTATTATTATAGGGGATCTTTTTATGTATCTCCTAAATAAAAAATTCATTACAATTCTATTAATATTTTTAAATAAACTTTATTATTTTTCAATTATAATAAACCTTTATTCGCCAGACATAAAACATTAACTTTAATTTTTCTGAATGCTCATAAAAACATTTTTTTCCATACAAAAAATAAGAAGTGGATTGTGTACCGTTGTAAAATTCCCTCCCATTGTACTCCTGTTTCGTCATACGAATTCGATCCGCATTGCTCATACAGGTGCAGCAACTGCGACGGAGTAGTCGTTGGAACAATCGCTCGCGTTTGATACTCCCCGTGACAAATGACTTTCTAATCCATCCTCCGTAATCGAGATCTTCCATGTTTGGCCTTTCGTTTTGCAGCTAAACCGTCGAGGACTCGGGAGAGATAAAAAAAGAAAAGAGAACAATTCGAGCGGTCGAGAGAAAGAAAAGGAGAGCGAGCGTCATTTTCGCGTGTGTAACACAACGGGGCGAGGGGGACAGAGCGAGAAAAAAAATTGGCACGATAAATCTCGGGCGCCGTTGCGTTTCCGGCCTCTCGGCTCGTGGAAGCGCAATTCAACCTCCCCCGGTTCGACTCGGCTAAACGCGCGGCACCGTAAAGAGCGACACCGGTTTTCTCGCGCTTAGCAGGAAGGCGCGCGCGATCGCACGCCGCGTCTGCTCCCGTTGGCGCGCCGCTGCAATTTGTGGAAAAAAGGAGGCTTCCAGGAGTTACGTGACGAAACCCGGTTAGTCGTGGGTCGCGTGGGTCTCCAGGAGATTGGATCGTTTTTTTAAGCGTTGAGGGGTTTTCTTATCGGTTGTGTGGACTTTAATATCTGGGAGATTGATTAATGAGGCCGTAAGTATGTGCAATCGGCTTTGAACGAAGAGCTTTCAATTCTTTGAAGTCTTGTTGATTTTGAACTGATTGGAAGGAATACCAAAGTTCAGCCGTTGGGTAAAAATAAATAAATTTAAAAAAATAGTTATAATTTAAGTTATGAATTTACTTCCTTGGACAGAGACAAATTTCGGCAAAATTTATAATAAAGCTAAAGCTCTAGTTATATGAAAAAAATGAATCGCTGGACGGTTTGTACATGAAAAGCTTTGTATAATAAATTACGAAAGTTTTAACCAGTAAAAATTATGCAGCTTTTCTTGTAAAAACATCGAAGTTTCATTTAAAGTGAGTAAAAATAAATGAAACTGATTTCTTAAATTTTCATTAAAATTCATAGCTCGTGGGTGAAACTGTCATTGCGCCTTAATAATTTCAGAAAGAGCGAAAAGCTACTTAAAATGTGTCTTAATAAAACCGGTTTCCATGAATTTTATGATATAATTGTACTTCTGCCACCTCTTCCGTAATAGAGAAAAAGAATGACAACCAAGTCGTTAAACTGGAATGCTAGAAGTACTTCCAACTCCTCTTTTTAACCCGTCGTCATCACGAGGGATCCATTGGACCCCAATGTACTGAGAATTGTTATTCTTTTTCTTTCATTTACATTTACTCTTTCATTTGCTGGGCCCGCGTTGGACCCATTTGACCATCACGATATTTTTTTGAAGATGCGACCACAACGGGTAAAAGGATAAGTTCAAAATCCCTCTCTGATCGCTCTCTTTCTTTTTCTGATCAACACTTACCTTTTTCTTTTTCAAGAGGGATAGTGATGAAGCACAATTTTGGTCTGAATCTTTACCTCTTTAAGACGGTAAATCGTAGATAGCGGGAATTTTAATTAAATTTTTAATTAGATAGTCTATTAGCCTCTGGTCTATCGGTTCTAGTCTGTAACTGACACATCTTCATGTCATTCGTACAAAATCTTCTTGTTTTTAAAAACACTACCGGTGTAATTAACTAAAAACTTGTTTCCAAAAGTTTCATCAGTAGTTCCAACAAAATATTGGCACAACGATTGACAACCAATAGTTTTTTTCGAATATTTTTTTATTGTATTCTTTTACGGTGAACAAAAGGACTTTTACCTATCTACCCATCCAAAAAACCCGCAAAACTTTAGCAGCCGCGCACCTTCGCCTCCAAATTTTCGAAAGAAAGCTCATCCCAATTTCCTCTAGCATTCAATACGCGCGCGGGCCGTTAAAATTCAGCTCGCTCGTGAAAGTCGAGAAGAAAGCGGAGGCGCGCGCGCGCGCGAGCGCCGCATTAGCAAGTAAAGTAAAGCAGCAGGAGCCGGCGCATCCGCGCGAATCGCCCACCTCCTTGCGGGCCCGACGCTAATGAGCCGGTGTCGGCCGCTCCGCGGAGCGGCAAATCGAGCGTGCAAACGTCGCGCGATTCGGCCGGCCTCGTACCCACCTCCCCCTCCGCCTCCGCGCGTCGCACTCCAGTTAGCCGTGCTCCGATGCACGCGGGGGATAATGGACCGAGCGCGCCGACACGTGACCCGCTGAAACGCCCGGGGAGATCGCTCGGGCCCGCCGGTCCAGATCCGCGGCGCCGCTCTATCGAGCCCCGGATCTCTCCGATGGAGCGCGCCGTTGGCCAAGAGAGCGCGCCGGACATCGTAGCTTACTCGCGTGCGCGGGGGGATTTTTGCGGGGGGTACAGTAGGAGTGTGGGGAAATCGATTTTAATGCGTGGTGCGGGTTTTGCAATTTTGGTTAATTAGTTTACTTGGGTGCTTTGGCTTTTTAGCGGATTTTTAATCGATTGGATCGGTGAATTATGCGCTGCTCTAGTGGTTGATTAAATTTATAGCCTGTTTAGTTGCTTGTTGTATTGCGCGTGGAAGAAAATTTAGTGGGTACAAGCAAACATGACGTGTTAAAGCGTAAATAATTGAAAAATAACTGCATATTTTACAAGTTTGGTATTAGAGACGTTCGATAGGTTTATTGCTTCTGAATAATTATAATTTGTTTACGCAGTAATTTAATGTTAATATACGGTTAATCAAAAAGATCTTGATCTTGTACGCAATTCGTTACAAATGTTCAAACGAACGATTTGAGGAACAAGATGCGAGTGCAGAGAGTAATCAATCTTAATTGCAACATAAGACTGTCTTTTAGATTAGACCATTGGTTTGAACTCTTCGGTAATTAATGCACTGGCCCTGCTTTAGACCCCAAGTAACCAATTGTTCGGGCTGTAAATTTATATCATAGAGACTATTTTGGAAATCCTGAAATTTTTGGACTTGCCCTTATTACCAGTAGAAGAATTAGTGGGTAGTTTTGTATTTTCTCACAAGATTCTCCGTAGTCTCTGTACCAACATATATCAACCCGAACATCTTAGGTAGTTTGTTTCTAAAGTAGGACCAATGCTGGTTTATTGAGGAGTTCGAGCCCATTGGTCTAGGATGAAACGTCGGTCTATGTTGTAATTAAGATTGATGACTCTTTGCATTTGCATCTTCTTAAAATTAAATGAACATTACGATTGCACATGAGTACAAGATCTTTTTTATCAACGGTATTAATGTCAAACGACTCGTCAATCGTAAAGCAGAAAACTAAGAATTTCATCGTTTTTTTACTTAATTTACTTAATCACTTTTTCAAATACTTTATTTGATACAAAAATGTATATGTACTGTAGATTTTTTTAAAAAATCTATTTGTATCGCCGAAAATCTATTGGTTAGATAAAAGAATAAGTTATAAAAATTTTACATCCGATAAATTTTCTAAAAAATCTATCGATGCATACATTTTTAAAAAATAATAATAGATTGCAATGTAGGTTGCATTATTTTGTAATCAAAGTTAGAAAATTATAGAATTTTTTAAATAGTTTACGACAAATTTTAAATGCAATTATAATTCTGGCTTTAGCACTCCCTATTTAATGAAATTAATAAAATATGACACTTTAAACTTCTGCTTAGCTTAATTTCGCTGTTACAATCACGCCCATTGTTGAATTAGTCCACCAGTTAAGCCGGGATGAGATAGCAGGCTAAACTTTTGAATGAATAATTCACTTTGGAATGAGTCACTCCGATGTCAGACTAAAATCAATGTCACTGCAAGTAACGTTGAGAATTTCTCAAAGATCTTTAAAGAAAGGTAGAAACTTTCTACCAGTTGAAAAAAAACTTTAGATCGCAATTTCGGTTACACGAATAATGATGCTTAACAGCCTTTTAAGCGGTTAATTTATTACCTAAGTAACTACATAAGATTTTTCATTGCGATTCACCTTATATTGACTTCATTAATCAATAGATGATTAATTTCCGTCATACAGTTAGGTAGAAGAAAATCTATCTTTTAAAACGTACCTTGCGTAAGTAGCTGTATAAATGAGAGTTACAGAGAATGAAAAAATTTCTGAAAGAAATTTGATATCTACAGGTTTATTTAAATAAAACAGTATATTTGTTTTCTTTTCAGCTCACGTTCCACTTATTTCCATGATTGTAGACATTCTTCCGTACTTATTTGGCAAAATCAGCCATCTACTTTTTTTGTACTACGATTAGATATGAAAGTGGCATTGGATTACGAAGTCTTGAGGTTACCATACTGATAACCTACAATTGTTTTTACAAGAATGTACTTTCTTATTACAGTTATGGTCTTATGTTCAGCTAGTGTTACAACTGTTACAAGAATATACAAGAGAACATCTCAACCGAGGGATTATTCATTCCGTGTAATTATTTTTAAATGTCACTGTCGAATCACTTTTAGCTAATGTGAAGTAAATTTATAAATTCTTAATTAATCAACAATAACCAACGAAAATAATTAATGAATCATTGTGATTCTTAAATCAAGAATCACTGCCAACGGCAAATAATAGATTATTAAATAATAATTGTAAGTTTGTAATAGTCATTAATTAGATTAGATCTTTTTTTCCCATCATTTTAAAGTTTTCGAGCATTAGATATCACAGTAAGCAGCTCTTCGACTCTCTGAATGAATAATGAAAATCCATTGAACGTCTAAGTTATTTACATCGTGTATGTCACTCAATGTAAACTCAATTAAATTAAAACTTGACCAGACCTGGGTACATCGCTTAATATTAGCCAGTACATTTACTCTCTATGCCCGGTACCTTTCCGACTAATGGATATAGATTTTCGATGAATGGTTAGACGCCGAAGAAAACCACTATGACTATCAAAAAATCACTTAACCATTAAAAAATTGATTTTACCCTTGTAATTATTGCAGCAAAATGTCCCCCAAAGTTACAATATAAATAACCTCTCGATTCCTTTTGTTATTTGTTTCGTCCTTCTTGCATGCATTAAACTAAATACTTATGCATTCTTGAAGAACTTCGGACGCGAATACATTCCACTTCTTATGTAACCAAAATTAATCAATCAAAATGCCACGTCCGATACGCATGTGATACAACGCTATCGCATTTACAAGTATACAAATAAAGAAAAATGATTTGGAAGTACGCGCAAAGCGTGACACGCGCACATCATAGATCAACCGGCGGAAAATGGAGCCGCGGATACCCAAAGTCATAGCGGCAAAGAAACGCTTATCGCCTTACACTGATCTCGCGTGTACGAGCGCACAGCGAATCACGGGTCGTTCGAAGGGTCTGCCTTGCTCGCGCCGGGGGCACGCCATGCAAATTCCACCTTTCAATCGACATCCTTTAGAGCAATCTGGCAGCTGCGTTCATGCAAATTCCCCGCGGATGGATCATCCCGCGTGTGCGACAGTCTGAAATCTGATGCCCAGACGTCACTCGCGCGTGATTGGTGTCGCTGGAGCGATTCCAATAAAGAAAGCTGCCAAGTTGATGCAGATGTTGTTTTTGCTCATGCAGGGATTTTATTAATACGCCAATTTTCGTTTGAAGAAAACGGTTAGTAGTAGTTTTTAATTTTTGTTGAAGACACGAGGGGCACAAATTAATTTTTTTAAAAAAAAGCTGAACTCTAAATAAAAAGCACAAGACAAATTATGATCTAAAGGCACCGGATAATGATATTAGATAAAAAGCACATCAAGTAAAAGCTTATATTTAACATTGTTTTCGAGTGTTTCTTATGTAATTCCTTATTAAAAATAATAAAATACAAAACTTAATGATATTTTCAAATATATCAAATATTCACAGGAGTTTGTATCGTCGAATAAATGAAATAAGCAAATTAATCGAGGGGCTACCGGCGTGATTTAAGCGATTAAAATCACTCTTAAATCGATTTAAAAAATTTAAATCGCTAGGAAATTATAATAAGTATCTGTCTAAATGGAAAATAACATGGGTTTTATTAAGCTCGCAAATTCTCAAATAGTTATAATTGATTTAATGATTTAACGATTTCAATCACTGTTAAATCACTGTTAAATATCTGTTGAATCATTGTTAAATTGCTCTTAAATCGCTGTTAAATTATTAAATCGCTTAAATCACGTCGGTAGCCCCTCGAAATTAATCATTTAATACCGGATAATTTCTAATTTTCATCAAAAATCTTGTTAAAAGCATTCGCAATCTATATAAATCAGTTCACGCTCGAATTATTCCAAAGGCACACACCGAACGCGACTAAAAATAGTACAATTGATTTAAAATCGCGCTCCCTTACAGAGGCGCACAATGATCTCGCTCCCTTTCACAAAGCGCCGCCGATAAATCACGCGATCGCACCGAAAGCTCCTTAATTCAAGCAGCATCGCTCGGGCACTCGGCGTCTCCCGCTCTCCGCTCAGCCAGCCGTCGCTCCGAACATGCAGGTCACGCGCGCCGATGCAATTCGAGCGACTCGCTCATTAATAAACGCCCTCTTAGTAAGCGGCGCGGGCCGCGGGAAAAGTTCGCGCCGTCGGCCGCGGAAAAAAGCTCCCCCCCGCCTCGCCGGCGCTTTTAGCTCGGGCAGCCGGTGCGGCGCCGCGGAATCGTTATGCAAATCGCGGTTGGGTAATAGGCCGCTGGCTGCGGGCCCCCGACGTCGCGATTACCTCACTCTATTATGATATCGCATTAGCGGAATGAGAAGCCGCTTCCCCGCCTCCTTCTCGCCGCCGCGGCGACGCTCCCGATCCATAAATATGCGGGATTCCCCCGTGAGTTTTGCCGGGCGCGCCATGAATGCAGCGCTCGCTCGCAGCAGAAGTGTGGCGCGGATGAATAATGCATCGCCCGGCCGTTTGCGGCCGCGACAAATTCGATCCCGCGTTATTTCACTCGTTCGATTTGTTTTCCAGGGTGGCTGCGCGCCGGGGATGCGAAGCTCTGATTTTTATATTTCGTTCGGTTACTTTTTTTGTTTAGTGGGGTTATTTCATGCTTTTTGGATGTTTCACTTATACTTGGGGAGGTAATGTTGAATTATTGCTTATACTTTCAGTCAATTTGTAATTACAACAAATTTAATTTTACTGCTGATTTTACTTTTTTTTTCATTCAATTACTAATCGTTTTTCGGGTGTTGGCAATTATTATTGTTTTGCTTTAGGACAAAAATAAAACAGAAGGATTATTCAAGATGATGCGTATTTTCGTGAAATATATAATTAAATTATGCAGAATCAACTGTTATTTAATAAGACAGTTTTGAATACAATAGTGTCCGATAAGCATCACAATTAGTCATTGATATTTTTTAAGCAGGTAGGAACATTGTACAAATCGCAAAAGCTACTTCCTGTATTTTAGTCCAAGATTAAATCTAAGAAAATCTGTAGTAATTATTTATTCTAAATCTTTTTTGAACAATACAATAACACCTCAAGATTATTGATGATAAGGGTTGCGTTAAAAATAAAATAATGGGTACGCTATAAATATCAAATCGGTACACAAAGTACATGTAAAATGAAAAAAGAATTTTTTAAAATACATGCTATCTAAGTAAAATGTTTTTTTATATTACAGAAACAGTATGTTTAATTTAATTAATTGTACATATGTATAATTTGTTTGTCGATATAACTATGAGATTTAAGTGTATGTTTTAGATCTAATTCACATAGAAATGAGTATATTCTTTCAATAAATAAATAAATAGATTTTATGCAACTAACATTATTAGTTTTTGTCGAGTACGAATATCAATTAAAGAGCTGCTCAAGATACATTGGTCTATCTACTGAATAAGAAAAATATATGTTTAGTTGTAATTTATTAATTTACGTGAGGTTTTCAATAGAATATGAAATAAGACTTTTAAATTAAAATGTTTCAGAACAATATAGTTGTATTAAAACACCACATTACTTTTTTTGCCATTACGTAGACCGTAATTTTACGTTTTACGTTTTAAACGTAGTTTTACGTTTTTACGTTACAAAAAACACAATTTCTTATCCACAAAATTTAATAGTACAGACAATGCAAATAATTGGCAATTCAATCTCGATATAACGACTACGCAAAGCAATAGCTCTCTCGCATCCCGCCAGACGCTCGGCAGATTAACGGCTATAGCGTGTCGCAAAGGCGTTTAGCAGTGTCCGCAGAGCGGCGGGCAGACGATGGGGGCGTCTCGGTAGCACTCAAACGTTTCTTTTGTTTCGTTATCCCGCGAAATCGGCAAAATTTCGCAACGCGCGCCGTAGTAATGCGCGTCGGCCGCGGAGCGCAGCCACTAGGACAGAACGGCCTCTCTCCTCCCTCTCTCCCTCTCGCTCGATCTTTAAGCAGGAAGCGCTCGGGTGCAATTTGTTCGCGCGGTTATTATCCCACCGCCGGGGCTCCATTGTTGCCCCGAAAACTATTACGCGACGCCGGAATCTCGATTTGCGGCGGATGACGAACGGCGCGGCGCTAAGGATGGCGCTTTTTGCCGCGGAGGCGCGTAATTGCACCTGCGTCGCCGGCGAATTTCGGAGCGCGAGGTAAGGAGTGCGACGAATAAACTTGCGCAAGCGCGCGCGGGGGGATCGCCGGGGAAAACGGCGCGCCGCTGTTCTGTGCTCCGGAGTGAGTACGGGAAATATGCGCGAATAAGGAAATTTTCGTTGAGCGCGCTCCTTCCCCCTGCGCCGAGGAATATTGCGCGATTGTCGCTTGAATGTGCGTTGCGCGCGGGGAGATTTATGTGCGACCAATTTTTTTCGAGCGACGGCGGGAACAATGATTTAAATGGGTGTTTAAACTTTGGTTAAGTAAATTTGGAGTTGTTTAATCATTTTTTCTTTTTTTTATTAAATTTGAGACTTTCACTTTTGTTTTTCAAATAGCGCACATTTTTTATTTTATATCTATTACGTAATAGTGTATGATTCACTTTTTGTTCGGTACTAATATTCGTAGAATTTTAAATGGTAATGATGATAAAAGTAGTTTAACGTAGCGGTATATGCAGTGCGTAGCTCTTCATTAAATCATATTTTAAATTATTAAAATTATTAATATTAATTAGCTAATTTATGTAGTACTAAGAAGTAGGTCGTGCTTCTATATGAAATAGAGATTACCATACCTTTCTTTATTGTAGGTAATATTGAGAAGGCCAGAAATTATCTAAGAAGTTTTGCTCATTTCTCAATCAATTAATTTGTGAATACAACTCGTTAATTGCATATCCCTACATGCTTTACATGACAATAATCCGGAGAAAGCGATTTAAGTGCATTTTTTTGAAAACAGATTTAATTAAAAGTACTTTTCCCCCCTAAAATATTGAAAATAGTGATTTCATCTTTAATTTTAGTTCAGTTAATTTTTTAGATAATTTTTCATCATTTTCACGAGTGGAAATATTAATTAAAATGGCATTTTTTCGAAAATTTAAAAAGATAGGCTTAATAGCAGTGAAATATTTGTTCTCAATGTAAAATATAATAATTCCAATTAATTTAATATCGAAAGCGGAAAAAATAAGTATAACAGGAAAAAGATACATAATTTTTAAGAAATGCGCCTATTAACAACTAATTTACTTAAATTTAAACACTGCAGAATTATTATGAAATATTCACATTTTTCAATAATGAAATAGCGCGTAATTATTACATCACATAAAATAATATCAGTGCATAAGTTTCTGCATAATCGAAAGTTAAATATTCATCTGCGTTCAAAATAATAAACAATATTTGTACAGTGCATTCGAGGTACTAATTAAATTGTTACTCCCAATAACAAGCGTCAAAGGACCCGATGACAAAGCGATTTGTCAGAACTCCCAAATTGACACGGTATAATTGTGCGTCTCGTTCGGACGCGCGTGTAATTTACTCGTCAATCTCAGCGAAAGCCACCGCGCAATATCACCAACGCGTTCGAGCCTTTAAAAAGAAAAAACGCATCTTCGCTCGCTCATTTTCCCTCCTTTCGTTCCGCCCGCGGACTCCGCCACGGATCGTTAATCCCGATCCGAGCGCGAGATGGAGACGTTATGTGCGTTAGAAAAGTATAAAAAAAAAGGAAAACAAAACCCTCGAGCATCCGTGACATGTGTTTTCCAAGGCGGAGAGAGATAAGGCTCATTTCTCCGCGAGCACTTTTAATCGAGGTATCTCTCGGCTGGGCGAAACGAGGGAGCGACAGACCATTGATTCCGTGATAAAGGAAGATTCGCGTGAGCGCGCGAGATATCCATTTGTCGATGTAGATTGCCCCCGGTGATAGAAATCTTTGCACTACTAAATTAATCGATCGTATCGCAATAATCCTTGTAATTGCATGTTTGCATTGATAAGAGCATAACTAAGGCGCGATAAAATCGTGAGAATTTTTAATTACGAGATGATCTTTAAGTGGGTCGTCTGTATCGAGAGGAATTTGAGCTTTGAAAACAAATTTTAAACGATAATGAAAATGTGATGATTTTGCACTAATTTTAAATATTAAATTTTAAATATTTAAATTTCTTTTGAATACAAAAAAAAATTGATTTAAGTATTTTGAACGGAGTTATTTAAATAGTTATTATTTTAATAGGTATACAAAGAAGTTAATTTTAGGTAGAAACGAATCTTGTAAACGAGGTGAGCATAAATTGTCGTTGTCGCTTTAATGATTATAAAGCGAGATTTTCAAATTTATGGTCTATTAAAACGAGATTAAAAGAATTATTGCATCCGAACGACCTCTTAAATTTATAGTTGAGCAAAAATCGCACTTGTAACTGATAAGTTTCAATCTGAACGTTGATATCAAACTTTAATCCCTTTGTCTAATCAGGTGATATAAAATTCTAAACCTAAGTACGGAAAATTAGGCATTCAATCTTACATTATCGATGAAAACAATGTATTGCACAATATATTTTGACTTTTCCGTTTGCAATAATATGTCTCTTATAAGAATCTTTAGAATTTTTTTCGGCTTTATTTCCTTATTGTGTGATTTTGATAATTTTTGATATTTATGATGATTTTAATAATTTTTGAGACTTCACTTCATCAACGAATTACAAACAATACTTGTAAATTTCAAAAGTAAATTTAAAAACACGTTTAATGCCTACAAATCCAAAAAAAAACTTTTTAAACGTTTCTAACAGTGACATCTCATTTATGGCTTTAATTCCTTACTCAAACATTGTCTCTTAAAATCTAAACATATTTTTCAAAATTCCACCTTCACTGCGCAATTCCCGCCAAGGAAGTAACGACCCGCAAAAGAGCGAAGAAAGTCATCAAATTAATTGTCCCCGTCAACTTTCTTAACGCAATCTAAAACTTCCTTCCCCGCAGCGTCCAAACAGTCACCGGTGCTCACTCACCAAAAAGTCCGCGGAAGTTCCGGCAGAATCGCCACCTCGGCGCAAAACAATGAGCAGTCACGGGGCATTTTCTCGACATGCTTCCAGATCGACCCGAGCCAGCGGGAGAAAGTCGCGCCTCTCTCTCTCTTTCTCTCGTTCTCAGAGCCGCTCGGTGCGTGTCTTTCGCCCGGGATCGGGTTAACAACCGGTGGCGAATATTTCGACGCGCTCGCGAGGGGCCGGATGAAAACGACGACGAGCAATTAGCGGGGTCGACGACTCGGATCTTCCACGTTTTTTCTTTCCTACGAGGCGGGGAGCACAACTGGTGCGCCGACGACTTGACCCCGTTCATAGCCACCTGGAATCTCGTCCCACTTTGCTTCGGGCCTTCGCTAAATCTCTTTGATCCGGCGGGATTTACGTTTTCTTCGGCGGCCGTTGTGTTTACCGGGAGGTGACTTTGTACATCGGTTTGGTACGGTTGCAAATGAGGATATAAGGAATGTGGCCGATGGTATCGGGATGAAATTTATACGCGTTGTAATGTAAGAGCGGCAATGATTTATCGGGAATTATGGTTTGTATTTTATAATGCTTTGACACGTTTTGACAGTTTCTTTGATTTATATCTTAATTTAGACACTTTTTACGCTCGTGTAAGTATTTTATTGCTGCGCTAAATGATTTTAGTAGGACAAATGTTTATGGAGTTATCTCGTATCGTCAGCTTGTTATATGTGCACTGCGTTGATTGTACGCTTGTCGGCGGCAAATGTTTAAAATTTGGTGTACGGATGAAACTGTCAAATGTGCTTACTCTGGAGGATACAACGAAAACGTCATTAATTTGAAAAGTAAAAACAGATGTCTTTGCAGAAATATTAGAATTGTTACTTTAGCAGATAACACTGTAAGTAGTTCGCTACGAAATTTTGTTTTATCTTCTATTTTTTATTTAAAACTGCTGACATACATTTTTTAAATGTACAATTAACATAAAATGCACATTGACATCATTTTTGCGTATAACCGGTATACAAATAATTATTATAATAATTAAGAGTTCATTAACTTCTTTAGCTAAAAATATTTCAAGCACATGTAATTCTATTAACTGTACTATAAGTACCTACCATTTGCGAAGGAAAAATTTAAACTAATATTTCCAATATTAATATACCTTTTAACACTTATGATTAAAATCAAATTTTATGTAACACAAACAAGTGTAAATATATTATTTAAGCAACTGTTATCTACGTAAGCAATCTTTCTATATCTTCTCAGTCTATTACATAATTGACATTACATCTGATAAAGACGTTAGATGTAAATTTGTCAAAACCAATGTTACAATCACCTATTGAATATACATATATTGGCACGAAAAAAAGTCGATTAAAAAAAAAAATTTATGAAACTCTCCGTAGAAACGTCATCGACAGGTAATTGATAGAATCAAAGCGCACATTACTGCTGACGACTTTTCTTTTCCCGTTCGCCTTTCACTTGTAATTGATCCGGCAGTGCAATTTATCACGGCAAAGTTCATCGGAACCTTCGATTCCCTAATAATTCTAAGACGCGAGAAAAAATGGATCTTCTTATTTCCCTATTTTTCACGCGGGAATAATCAATCTAAGGTTTGCGTATTTTTCATCCAGTGAAATTAGTAAAGCAAATAAGGTGAAATCCTGCGTACAGCATTTTATTCATTATCTTTGGGCTGGTGTTTAATTGCCTTTCAAATTGAATTTACAACAATAACATGCACGTCTTCCCGGAAAGTTACTTGGAATAATGTTCGCAGTTATCTTAAGAGAACTCACGTTACACTGACATACGTATACAACTAATATACATATTTTTACAGTTAAACTTCACTTTGTAGAATATGTTTTGATGTTTATCTATATATTTCGACAACCGATAAAAATGGTGTATCCTGTAAATTTTATTAAGCGATTTTGTTAATTTATATTAGATTTTAAGGTTTCACTTTAATTTATGGATATTTTAATTACGAATATATCAATTTCGAGCCTTTTCAATCTCTATCAAATTTTCTAAATATTTCAATTTACTTCTTCAATTTTTTAAACTTATACTTGCACACTGCAGCATAGTTCTTCAGTTTTTATTGCATTTCAGATAAAAAGCTCCTTTATCTGAAAGGTTATTCATTCATTGAATGCACATATAATTACAACCAATTTTAAATAAGGGACTTTGCAATCAGTTGTTTATTAATGCGAAATCAATTCATAATTTCGTAATCAGCAATTATTATTTTAAACATATTTTAATCCATTTTTCAAAATTCCACCACCAAAATAAAGTTAAATCAAGTTTTTTTAATTAACAGTCAATACCAATGACGAGTAATCTATTGAGTAATTAGTTGTAATCAATAGTTGCTATCATTAATTAGGTTTTTGCAAATTATTTTATATGCCAGTAAATTTGAATGTGAAGACACTGAAACTAATTTAAGAGCACTTAGAGTTTTATACAATTGATTAGACATGAAAAGTGACGAATTGATTTTTGTCAATGTATCGACACACAGGCTAATCGAAATATAACAAATTTTTGAGTCATTTAACCGATTATTTGATTTGATCAGCTTAGATACAACCCATGATATTGTCTCATACATTTTTACCAATCTCCTTAAGTAAGGCCTAACTTAAATATTTAACTGATTATAATGAATCTTATTTTTTACAAACAAAAATGATAGATAATTTGTAATCTTATTTTTTTGCAAACAAAAATGATAGATAATTTGAAATCATACGATCTTCAGATGAGTTAAGATCGATTGAAATTTTATCAATTAAATCAAATATGTTGCCCTAAAATGACTGGAAAATATAAACAAAATATCTTACGACAGGTATGCATATCATTCTTAATGAACAAATCGAGAATCTTTTGAACTAACTGTGGTTCTAATTCTGCTTTCCATTTTTCACTACTACTTTTCTTTCTTATATTTGTATATTACATGCACACTCCCTCAGCTGCATTGACTTTCAATTTTACCTGCATTAATTAGTAAATTCTTAAATAATATATATTTCACTTTAATTCTGCATTTATTAAACAGAAAAAAATGAATAGTTCCAATTAAATATTTCTTTGAATCAACTAAACACTTGTTTGAAACTAATAATTTTTTTCCGCGTACTTTATTTTCCCGTTTGCATTAATCGCTGCATCGTTCGAAGAGGCGCAGCTCAACTAAGCCTTCGCCGCATCGCAGCTATAACTTTCATCTAGGAAATAAACTTTCGAACCATTTCCTTGCCAACCGAACTCAAAATATGTACGCAATTCGAATGAAAAACCGTGCGAGCCAGCCTCGGAACTGCGCGCACAATAAGAAGCAGCTGCGCGACGTAACCCGCGCACGACAGCCGAGCGGCAAAAACAAGAAGCGGCTTCCGCGGTGCTCCCGATCGACGAATTTACAAACAATCGATACGAAGGCAGAAGCGCACGCGGCGACGTCTGGGCACACATCGCAGAGTCGCGCCCGGGGCACGAGACAAGGCGCCACGCGCCAAAAGAGCAGCGATCGCGCAGCCGGGAGGCTGGCAAAAGTTGGCAAGGAGAGGAGGGCTATACCACGCTCGCCGTCGCCCCCCTCGCGCCCACGTGTACTTATAGAGGTGAGCGCGTTGCCGGCCGATCCAGTCCCTCTCTCTCTCGCGTGCACGCGCGACGTCAAATCACGAAAGTTGCGCGCGCGAGTCCGATCCTTCACGGCCGAGGCGAACCTGTTGCTCCTAAGCTTCCTCCTCTTTTTTTTCCTCCTTTCCTTTTTTTATCTTTGCTTTTTCGGTTCGCTCGAGGAAAGTAAATCGCGACTTCGCTCGGTGCGCCGGTCTTTTTCGCGAGTGCCTCTGCGTTTTTCTGCTGCCGGAGGAGCCTGCACAGCCGAGGTTTGTTCATTTCGCTGCTGAGCGACAGGTGCGCGGATGAAAAAATTCGAGGGGTGACGATGACGACGCCGGAAAATTTACGGGGCGTCGATAGCGCGCTGGTGATGAGCCTCGGGATCGAGGGGCCATATATAGTTCGCCGTGCATAATCAGCGTAATAAATTATTACGCTGCGCGAGTGTTGTAAATCCGTAATAAAGTCAAGTGCCTCCAGCTTCTTCACTCGTTAAACAAAAGTACAGCGGCGTGACGTCGACGACAGTTATAGTTTTATTTTTCACGTGCGGGATGATTTATTGCGAGGTGATTTGGTTAATAGGCCACCTCGACGAACTTGTACTTTTTTCTTATTGAATAATGCTGCAATTCCGTAATCAACGTATCAACATCGCCAGTTGTATCTGCTCGATTGAAGCATTCAATTTTATGTTGTTG
The DNA here is from genome assembly GCA_900480045.1 of Eurytoma adleriae. Taxonomy (NCBI): domain Eukaryota; kingdom Metazoa; phylum Arthropoda; class Insecta; order Hymenoptera; family Eurytomidae; genus Eurytoma; species Eurytoma adleriae. Next base: position 56,152 of record UXGC01000336.1, read on the forward strand.
TTATAAGTGGTTATTTAACTTCGTCGTGTTTTTTCAGCCGCCGAGTTAAATTAAATTATTTTTTTGTAACGGCAGTTTATGGATTATTCAATTTGATCGAGCGTCGAGGAATTTCAGCGATTTTTTTCCGCTTTGGAAAAAAAGTTTAGCTTGATTGAAGCGTTAAAAAAAAGTTTGCGTGTGATACAATGTTTAAACAGCGATATTAGACTATTTGCTCAATTAGAATGTGCCAACCACGTTTGCTTCGAGAACGCTACCGTGCAATAATTTTTAATTGAAACGTACTCGAGTACAAGTGTATAAATAATGTAAACAAATACCACAATCTCTTTACGATTTGATAACGGAATAAAGTACCGATTAGCGTGTATTAATGAGCCACTTTGAATTTTCCCTGCTTGCATTTTTTTCCACAGTGGAAAGGAAATTTTTTTTTGTTCAAGTGATGACATAGAGCAAAGTTGTTTTATACCTTTGAAGTTCATTTTATCAACATACCTAATTATATTAAAATTATTTTAAAAATGAGTTTTTAAATTATTTTTTATAAACAGGTTAATTAAAATGAAAAACTATTTGATTAAGTTAGAATCAAAAGTAAAGCAATGACCTTCTGATCAATTTGCTTCAATGCTCACGAATTACCATAGAGTTATTTCGAGCGAGACACAATACTTGTCGAAGAAAAAATTGAAATAATGAATTGCAAATGCACAAATAAAATTTTATTTTAATATTAAAAGATAACATTTTTAAGATCAGAAATTTTTTAAATGTACAACGTATACCGTTAAAAATATTCTCAACGATTTCAATAATTTATTTTTAACAATTTTTGTAACGATTTTAACTATTAGAAAGAACTAATACATCGCATGAGCACCAATTGTTCAAAAATTTATACTAAAAATCTCTTAAAATCGGCAACTTTTTACAATACACCTTCAAAATTTTCCTCTCTCCGAAAAAACGCCTCGCTGTACTTCTCCGTAAGCGAAGTGACAGATAACGAAAATTTTTCAATAATCTCATCAGCGCGAAAGAAAACAAGTTTCGATCGGCGATCGATTTGAATCGGCGATAAACTAACCAATGGATTGTGTGTCTGACCGTAGGTCGCGGCAAAATGGAGCAGGGTGGCGGTATCTCGATAATATCGCCGTCGAGCATCACCGATAACTCCGTGGGCAAGGCGATAAGCAACGGCCTGGCGTCCACCACGGCCAGCCGATTCATGAACGCCAAGGAAAAGTTGCGCGAGCCATGTGAGTACACCTCATCTCTTACGATTGTTTCTTTTTTTTCTCGCGCCGATGCCACTGTTTTCGCCAGTTGACACCAATTTATCGATCAATTAACGCCGGTGTCGATCGCAGCCGCGAGCTTCATTTGTCATGCGATCGGGAGCTGCAGACGATCGTCGGGCCTGCGGCTCGAGTGCACTTAAATATGCAAACATGTTTTTTTTTGTTTATCGAAAGTGAGATATCGATTGTGCGTATCTTTTTCATTATATCATCGTTGACGACATTTATGATTTTGCATTTTTGACAGATTTTAAGGAAACTCATATATTTTCATTAGTGTTAATCCATAAATAGTCAAGAAAATGTTGGTGGGTAGGTTTGTTGTGAATGACGCGTGCATAAAAAATTTACGCATGCATAGCTGTCTTAAATATTTGATGTATTTATTTTAGCAAGCAACTATTGTACATTATTTTGCTTAAATCAATATTTTGCGGTTTAAGATTATTTATTTATAAACCAATTAAAAATTTAAACGGTGAACCATCATATTTTTAATCTAAGGTCATAATAATAATAGCCCGATCGGCGTATGAAATATTGCACTTTTCTTGCAAATCTGAAATTGACAAATCGATATTGAACTTAGAGCATGCCAAGGTAAAGTCTTACAGCTGTAGGTATGCTTCGTATTTTTATTGTTCGAATAATAAATGAAATATAACATGTAATAACGACCAAAGTAATGAATCACATATTATGGTTCGATTGTTTGTAAAAAATAGTGTATGAACAATTCATCCAGTACATTATTTAAGTTTATCAACTGTAGAATTTATGATGAATGCTTATTTAAATGCATTAAAAATAATCTATTGTGCTGCACATCATTGAACAGTTATGATTCAATGCTAAGCTCAATAATAAACGAGTAACAGATTATATTCCATCTAAACATTAATATTTTAATTGCAACAGAAATAGTGTACAGTAAATTATGTAAAACTAAAAGTTTCTAAGTTAACGAAGACATTTCGCGGATAAATAATACATTTAGAGTCGTCAATTGCAAGGAAAATTGAAGGTTTTCATTTCTCATAAAAATTTCTAATTTCAATGGTTACATTCAAATAAGTACTTTATTGCCATTATCCTCATGGAGCACGCAAATTAAACAAGTAATCATTACATCCCGAAAGAAAATGCCTCCATAATTTCGCCTTTTATCGAGTACTCTAAACGCTCCCCCCATTAAATCTTACGCTCCCCTCGCAGCAGCGCGCCTGCATCCTCGATCCAAATAAACGTTCCCCGGTCGATCCTAAACTTTTTATCGATTAATCAACATGCAGATTTTCTCCAGCAGCCGTAAAAACAATCGACCGGAGCGCGCTTTCTTTCGCCTTTAACGGCGTCCACTCGAAAACGCAACGAACGATAATCTTATTTCCCGGTCGAACGCGCACGCACCGCCGCGGCTTTACGGTCCATCGCGAGCGGATTTTCGTCCGGCGGACAATAAACAATGATTTCCGGAGCGGCGGGGGGGAGAGAACCGGGACGGCGCGAATTTCCACGGAGGAAATTGGCCGGCCCCGTTTCTCCGGGAAAAGAAAGTGTGCGGCGCGCTTCTCCGCGGGGCTCCGCTCGGTTCGAGCGCCGGGCGCGTCGCCGGCGGAATCCTAAAAAGCGTGACGCGCCGGCTAATGAGATTGGGACCCGGTCAATTAGGGTGGCCGACCGCGTGATTACGGAGCGGCCCGCGTCGGGTGTCACTCGCGGCAAGTCGAGCGTTTAATCGACAAGTGGCCGCTACAGGTTGCTCGCCGCTGTCGGCTTGCCCGGGGGTGGTTGTTTTCAAGATACTCGTGTACACCGCTGATGAAATAATGTTTGCGTCGAAGTAGTACGAGAATATAGTACACTGAAAGAAAAATCCAGGAGAGTTTCCTTAAGTTTGAGGAAAACCTCTAGAAACTTTTTCATTTAGGAGTTTCTTCTTTTTCGTTTAGGAAGTTTTCCTATTTTTGTAGGAGAAACGCCTGATATATGAAAAAGGAGAATTTCCTATAATTTTTTAGGAGAATTTCCTCAAACTTAAGGAAACTCTCCTGGATTTTTCTATCAGTGTATAAAGCAGATTTTTCGATGCCTCGATTTTTTAATTTTTTCGTAATGACGTGGGAAAAATGAAAAAATGTACGATCAGAATCATAGTGAAAAAAATAATAATTTTAGTAATAGTTTAAATATTCGAGTTCATATTGGCTCAATCTTTTGTGAAACAGACTGATATTTCGAATGTTTCTCTCTTTGCATTATCAGAGATATAAGCAGTCATTAATTTAGTGCAAATGCAAATGTATGGATTACAATACACTTATTTAGAAATTGATGAAAAATCAGTAGAACCATATTTATTTACAAATACTTTATGATTACGATACATGTTAAATAAATAATTTAAAATACGCAATAAATCTAATTTAAGTTCAATTCTTTAGCAATTCATATTGTATATTATTTAAATCCTCTTTTTTGCATAATCTAATTATTAATGATAATTTATCCATTTAGTTCTATAATAAAAGTAAATAGCAAAAGGATAGATCTTACATCGAGGCTGTAAGGTTTTGTAAAATAATTAACAAAGAAGCATAGAGAATTTCCTTGGAAAGTAGTAAACTTATGGTAAAAAGTTTGAAGTACTGTACAAATAAATAAAATAAAAGTCCAAGCAACTTTCTCTGCAGCTATTTATTGTCTTGTAATTTAATGAAGAACACGTTCCTAAACACTTTCCAAATAAATGAAGACACATTTTTTCTTTTGCAGCATTACAATGAGTTACTGGTAGCAACGTAAATTGTTGCTACATTTTGTCTTTGAATTAAATTTTTTATTTTATTTTTTTTTGCCTAAATACAGTAGCAATTTTTTTCAAAAATTATCAGGGGAAAACCAGGTATTATTTGGCAGCATTATTTTTGGATTGCACTAGTTAAAATATAGTAAGCTCATTTGCTAGGAAGCTCAATTATTTATTACGATGATGAGTGAAAATTTGTCCATTTTATCTTTTTCTAATTTTCATTTGGTTGAGAAAAAGCATAAATTCTTCACCTGAATGCATTTGAAAGTTATTCTAGACATTTTTGTGGTATAGGTTTTACGAGTTAGGTAAGCGCACTCTTTTGCAATTCTGTACTAAAAATTGGCTACATTAATTATATAGAACGTGAAAAATAAAAACTGGCAAATTACTGAAAAATGAGTAGCTCATTCTGGAATGTCGATGCGCCAAAAATGATATGGACGTGATTTTATAACAATTATAAAGAAATTAATCGTACATAACACGTCGATGTTAATTTATTTAAATAATAACGATTTGGTCAATCATATCTCTGTAAGTAATAAAATAAATAACTGAAGTCATACAATGCATAAATACAATGATATGATATTTCGAGGCGTTTTAATACGTTTGTCACTGTCACTTAAATTTAAAATTAGCAGAAACAGTTATCGCAGAATTACATAACAAATGCATAATGCATATGAACATTGTATATTATCAAGAAATCGATTAAAATAGTTAATTATTGAATCTTTTTACTGCTCCATTAAATTACAACAATATGTAAAAATGGTATTAAAAAAGGATCTCACGTTAATAGATTTGACGCAATTTTTAGACTTTGAAAAAGTATGTTTGAAATTAAATTAAACTTTGTTTTACTATAACAAATTCATTTGAATAATGAATGAAGTTCATATTCCAATAAAAGAAAACAGTTTCATTTTAATAAGACGTCTTTTTCAGTACTCAAATTTCAACAAAATGATATCTCGAATTAATCGCAGTCTCTTTTTATCGACGCTTAAAATCTGAGCCGTATTAAAGCCCGATAATAAAGAGGAAACAGGTCGCCGAGCGAACATCGATAATCGCACGTAAATTAGCAAAGCGAAGGAAACTCCCGGCGCGGAAGCATTCAGTCCGTGCCCGGTGCGTCAGCTTTCTTCGCGCTAAAAGCTGCATCGCGAGCATTAGCCCGGCACAAAAGCTCGGCCGAGCGCGCGCGGCTAATTGAGTTGTCCATTACCGATCCGCGACTACGGCTTCATTCCCGCCGCGGCGGACTACTTTTACCCCGTCGATTTCTCGCGATCGCCGATTCTTCACGCCGCATTTGCGCGGTGCAATCGATCGCGAATCTCTCTCTCTCTTTCTGTACACTCTTTCCCCGCTAATCGAGTGCCGGCGCCTAATTTCTGCCTCCTCACCGCGGCGTCTTCTTTTTCCTCCCTTTTTTTCCTTCGCCCGGAGGCGTTCCGTCGGTTTGAACGGGCGGAATTGCCGCGCTATCGATTGCTCCGCGATCGTGCCGTTTGCCCTGCTGCTCGTTTAGCGGTAATGATTCGCTTCCTTTTGTTTTATAGGCGGGTTTACAGAGCCGAGCGCGTTGCTCATTGCGTTTCTTAGTAATAAAGGCACAATTTATAATTTAATTTTATGGCGATCGTAAAGAAAAAATTCCTGAGAAGGTATTTTTGAGCGTAGAAGGAAGTCTGGAGAATTTTGGTGGTGCGTTGCGTTAAGGAATGTAAAAAAATTACGTGGACTGTAATTGCAGTAAAAATTTATTACCGCGCTGCTACCGTCAGTTCAATTTTAACTTGGAACTGTGGGCTTAAACAATATACGACTTATTCTTGAAGACTTTATAATTATATGCTCTATATATAATTATTTGATAAATTTCCTTACAATTATTCTTTATTTTTAAATTTCTATCGGAAAGTTTGTGTATATAGTCGATTACTAAAGATTATTGCAATTAGTTTGCTAAGTACAATTGCACTTTGTGAGAAATTTTGCAATGTTGATGGTAGAAAGTTATTGTATCGCAGTTAGCTTTCCACGATAATTAAAATTTTTTTACAATTTACCCCGATAGTTTTCTTTTGTTTGTTGTAGCTTTTCTACTGCTTAAGTTACAATTAGAGATTAACAATAGAACAATATTTAAAATGAGAAAGAACAAATAAATATTCTAATTTTCTAAGCTGCAATTAAATAAATTAAAATTTCTTCATGCAATAAAATTCAACTGACAGAAAATGTCTTGTTAAAAGAAGATTAAGTTTAAAGGCCAAACGCACAATTATTATTAACTTTTTAAATATGAAGTCAAAAGAGTCAGAGGATCATGTGTACTTTAAGGATTTCTGTAATTTATCATTAATATTCGGTAAGCATTTATAGGCGCAAGAGTAGCCGCCGAATGTGCGTTGCAAAAGTTTGAAAATTAAAGATGATGACACTTGGTCGTTTCATAACTGACTTCTTCTTGCTCTCTTATATAAATAAGTAGCATACAATTTGCTTGAATCGAAATTTGTTTTCATCTTTTTTAATGGCCTGCATTGTGCTTTTTGTAAACCATTCCTTAAATACAAAACGATGACTAATGTAAAAGACGGAATTTCTAAGGCAATACATTCTATTGCCACTTGCATTCATTTATGTACGTACACATCAAAATGCAATTATTCAATTTAAATATGATTGATTGTATATGGTCTTCATTACTAATAAACTGATACTGCAACTGAAAGCTTGTCGAGTTATTGTTTTCTTTACGATTTAGAAAGTGCGTTATAAATGCACTTTTATTCATATTTTGTGGGCTGCATTTTGTAGAAATAAATTTTTAACGGCTCAACCTACTTTGTTTAATGTTCTTTTTTTAACGAACTTCGCCAAAAATGAAGCTAATGATACTAAGCTGCTACCAGATCAGACATGTGCTTTGCGCGAAAAAGGCCACGGACTTATTTTATAAAAGGATAGCGTAGTTTCCATATTTCTTTAACCATATGTTTTATTTTGCACACGTTTATTTAGCGAGTGGTACGCAAAATAAAAAAAAGAAAGGACGAAAAATTTAAAAACGTGCTTTTTGCTTCCTTAAGGAAGCTTTTTTATGCCACAAACGTAAAAATTCTTATCAAATAATTTAAAAAAAAAAGAAAACAATAAAATAACGCAATATCAAAAAAATAAAGTAAAAAGATTTTACCCGGAGCAATTTAAAACAGTTTCCGTATTCTTTTTCGCCATAAAATAAACATTTATTCAGCAAGCGTTCGCCGAAAGTACTCGTTCGGCTGAATAAGTGAACTGCTCGCGACGGAAATAAAAAAAGGAACAGCCTATAAAACTAAATTTACCCGAAAATTTCTAATTCGAGAATTTCTCACCTCGACGGCATTAACTCGCGCGTAGGTATACGCAAACGAATTCCGCTACCGTTTCCGCGCAGACGCTTCCACTGGCGCGTAAGGTGAGCGATCGCGCGTCACGGGGCATTCACCGCGCGCTCTCGCGAACTTGACCCACTATAACACTTGCACGTCGCGCATTATACGCGCGACTCTCTCTCTCTTCCTTTCGTCGCTAGACGATCGAGAAAAGCGATACGCCTTCGCGATTTTATGATTTTTTTTCTCTAGAGCTTGAGACGGGTATCCTATTACCCGACACTTTGACTTAATTGTTGGTGACACGATCGCAGTTGGGTTGAGTGACTAGGCGGTAAGTAGTCGGAGCTTCGGAAGAGAGATTGTGTTGAGTGAGGAAGTAAAATGTGTATTTGTATTTGTTGAATTTTATGTTAGGAGAAAATTTATTAAATGAATTCGGGTTGTTTTGTTTAATTTACCTTGTCTTAATTAACAAACGCGTGTATAGGAGAGTGTAGGGCAGAAATTACAATTCTTGCACTATGAATAAATGAAATTCATGTACAAGGTGTTATAGTATTTCTATTTTAAACGTGAGAAGTTGTTTTATCAATTTTTTTATCACATTAGTGAGCTGCTTTTCAGGTATAAAATGACAACAGGTAATTACGTTTTCTACGTAAATATCACTTATGCATATTTAAAGAGATAAATCAGATGGAAAAATTATAAATATACCTCGTGAAGTTTACCAGCTGCTATATTTGTACACGCAACTCTCTCCTGTCCTCTATTTCAGTTTCTTCTTCGCTTTAATCAGGAAGAATAATTATTTACGTCTTTGCAATTTGAAAATCGTGGTCAGAACAATAACAAAATGTTATGCTCCACTTTGACTTAATTTTTTGTTTAGGACTTTTTGAAAATGAATACATTTAGTTACTGACTTCCGAATTATAAATTTAGTGAAGTTCACTGAAAAAAAAATTAGTTAATTTTCCTCAATATGAAATTTTACTTAGGACTCCTCCTTTTCATACTTGCAAGGTGTTTCTCCCAAGAAAACTTCCTTTATATGCAATGTTACATATAAAGGAAGATACTTTTTACAAAAAAAGAAGTTTTTCCTATTTTTATGAAAAAAATCTTGTATAAAAAGAAAGACTTTCTATAAATTTTTAGGAAAATTTCATTATAAAGTAATTCTTGTAAATTATTTTTTCCCTGGACGTTGTAAATTACATATTGCACATATGATTTTTTTGTTGGGATTTTAGTGATATGAAAGGCAAATAATTTGTCAGTTAAATATGCTTTACAAATGATTTATTAAAATATTAATTAAGAACATTTTTTTTACTGTTTATTACATGCATTTATTACAAATATTATTACTGGTTTACCAAAATGTAAACGTCAACTATTTCTCTTCTTCTCCTGATCTTTACCAGATTCCCTTGGACGCCTTGTATGCCTTGACTTCTCTCAAAATGTTATCCAAGTAAGCGTTTACAGAAGCGCTGTCCCTGTAGTCGGGGTCTGGGTACTTTTCAAGAATTTCCCTGTACTTAGCACGATCCTGAGGATCAGAAGCATGCAGCATGTCCCACTTCAGGTCGTCGATTAAGTATTTCACCAGGCTGGCTTCCACATCGTTGAAGTCGACTCGTTTCACCTCAATGTGACGTTTTCGGAGGTGTCCCTCATGGTTGAAGACCGATTCGCCAGTCTCTTTATTTTGCAGCTCATTGTGAAGCATACGAACTTGCTTCACAGTTCGCTGCGAAATGGCCGTGGACTTAGCCGAGGCATTGAGGGCCAAGGCCACCAATAATAAACTGAAAAAGAAAATAAATTTTATTATTTAAAATTCATTATATTATTTGAAATATTAGACATATATGTTAATAAAGCTTAGTTGCTTAATAAAGCAACAGTTTTCCACATGATTTAATAGAAGATAGTGCGTAAAAAAGCTTTTACGTGTTATTGAAAATCAAAAGAATTGGGTTGTTAACGACTGGAAATATATCGATCACACATCTAACTTTCTTTCTTATCCGAAAAGACCTTTTCGTGCCATAATTGAAAAAAATACGGTGTGAAACGCGGGGAAAATCATATTTCAGATTCGAATCGGATATTCATTACTTCACCGATAATTTACTATTACAGTATATAAAGTACATAAATATTTAAAATGAGTTTTTTATTTGAAATATTTTTAAATACTTACGCAACCGAGAGTTTGAACATGTTGACTGCTCTTTCAATGACAAAAAGAGAACTATGCAAATGCCACGGCGAAGCTGCTTTTTAAACGTTTTTCAGATGTACAAATTGGCTACTTATCATGCCTTTCGCTGATAATATTTGCACGTTATGAAAAGAGTAACTTCCGTCCAATCATTTTTGGCATTAATTTCGGCAATTTGCAAATTTGAAACAGCAATTAAATAGATTTTATCTTAATTACGTCAGTTACGTGCAGTGATATCTTAATTGTACTACTTAAACTTAATTGCGTTATTTGATAAAGCACTAATTAAAACCTTAATTTAAAAACAAATTTTTGGATGTATCTTCATCAGATGCAACATTGTAATTTTAATAAAATTTTAATATAGCTAATAAGTACGGAAATGTATAAACGATGTATAATAATAGCACTGTCCTAATTAAAAACATCGTGTCTGCAAAAATCATAAAATTGTTTCTTTCATACCGATGGATTCGCAAAAATGCGACAAATCTATTGGTGCAATGTATAACGTAATATGTTTCATAATAAAATAGTTATAAACAAATATTTAACAACGAAAACTGATGAAAATACCGAAAAATTCTGCATTATCTGCATACTATGCATAAAATAAGGATTTTTCTTTGATTCGGGCGTGATCTTCAGACGAGAAATATACTGACATGTTACACTATCTACCAAATAGTGCTTCGTAATCAGAAAATTGTGCTTTTCCTTTACAATGGTTAAAGATTTATGATTAAAGATCAAAAATAAATAATCTATTTTGAAGGATTTTGTTTCATGGGACCTGGTAATTTCATCGGTTCAAAAATTATTTACAATTGCAAGAGTGTACAAAATAATCTACGCTATTTTTCGTTAATTTAAAGAATTCGTTATAAAGATATTTGACTTCGATAAATCTTAAATCGTAGCTTTTATATTCTTTGTTTTCATTTTTTATGTGCTTGTGCGACTTTTAGTTTTCGGGAATTAACGTTTTCTTAAACTAGGTCCCATTAGATAAAATCCTGAGTAATGTGTTCATTATATTTCATTTAAGAATCATTTTGCCAAATTTGAAATAAATCCATAATACGTAGGGATAAACCTTTCTTAGTTGATAGTTGTTTAAATTTTGGAATATAGTAGGTGATTTTAGGGACTTAAATATATAAAGTTACAAGTTTTGGAAAATTCTTTTATTTCGAAAATACTTGTTTTTTTAATTTTTATTGACGACATATGCAAGGCTATTTTGACTCTTTAAACTCTTTAAAACAATTATCGAATTTTTTAACATTTTTGGGAAAACTTTATACCAATTTAGTTATCATAGATTTTTTATTTATAACTATTTTAATTCATTATAGTTGATAATTAAAAAATAAAGATTGTGAGAAATTCTCTATCAGTTTCAAAAGATCGATTTAATTACAAACTTTTAATATTGTTAACAAGAGTAATATTTATTGTAATCATTAATAAGTTAACTATACAAATGAAAATTTTTTTAATATCTATACATCGTCTTCTTCATCTGAAGTTGGCAATCCTTTGGATTTCTTGTACTCTTTGACGTCTTTCAAAATTTTCTTGTAGACCTCCTCCACCCTTTCTCCATCGGAAAAGTCATGCACTGGATTGTTTTCAAAGATTTCCTCAATCTTAGCGCGCATCTCTGGGTCAGCATTATTCAGAAGGTCCTTCTTTAAAGTCTTGAACACGTATTTGTGTAGCTGTGTTTCACGATCATTTGAATCTCCTTCATCAGAATCATCCTCCTCGTCACTGTCATGTCCCTGTTCTTGGTTTGGCTTCGCGGTAGTGCCCTTGAAAATAAAAAACGATTTAAAAAATTATTAACTATGTAGTTTATACGGAATTTAAAAAAATGTATATACTTCAGCAGAAGAACTGTCTTCTTCTTCACTTGAAGTTGGCAATCCTTTGGATTTCTTGTAGTCTTTGATATCCTTCAAAATTTTCTGATAGACCTCCTCAACCTTTTCTGGGTCGGAATAGTCAGGCTCTCCGTACTTGTCAAAGATTTCCTGAATCTTATCGTGAATCTCAGGATCTGCTTTTTCCATGATGTCTTTCTTTAAACTCTGGAATACATATTTCAAGAGCTCTTTTGTGGTATCGTTTGAATCATCTTCATCAGTATCAGCGTTACTTTCTTCATCGCTGTCATGACTTTCATCGCTGCCATGTCCTTCATCACTGTCATGACTTTCATCGCTATCATGTCCTTCATCGCTGTCATCACTTTCATCGCTATCGTGTCCTTCATCGCTGTCCTGTTGTACTGGTGCTGCCGTAGTACCGAGGTTTGAGCTACTGTCCTTAAAAATAAAAAGTCAATTAAAAAATTAATTAACCATAAATTTTAGAATTAAAAACAATCTTTACTTCTTCGGATGAACCGTTCTCCTCTTCACTTGAAGTTTCTATTCCTTTGGATTTCTTGTAATCCTTGACGTCTTTTAAAATTTTCTGATAGTGCGCCTCTACTTTATCTCCGTCAGCGTAGTCAGGCTCTCCGTGCTTGTTGACGATATTCAGGATCTCATCGCGGATCTCCGGGTCGGCACTGTTTACGAGATCTTGCGTTAAACTCTGGAAAACGTATTTGAGAAGCTCCTTTCTACGATCGCTTGGACTAGTTCCTTCATCACTCCCTTCATTCCCTTCACTGCTTCCATTTTCCGGTTTTTCTTCTGGCTCCGCAGTAGTGACATCGTTTGTTTCAACACTGCTTTCATCGCTCCCATTTCCTTCATTACTTTCTGGTTCTTCCACTGATGCCGCAGTTGTACTGTGGGTTGAGCCACTGCCCTTAAATATAAAAAAATCAAATAGAAAATAAATTAACCAAAAAATTCCGAATTTTAAAGAATCTTTACTTCTTCGGATGAGCTGTCTTCTTCTTCACTTGAAGTTGCAATTCCTTTGGATTTCAAGAATGCTTTGACTTCTTTTAAAATTTTTTGATAGAGCTCCTCCACTTCCTCTCCATTGGAAAAGTCGGGCTCTCCGTATTTGTTGACGATTTCCTGCACATCATCGCGGATCTCCGGGTCGGCACTGTTCACGAGGTCTTGCGTTAAACTTTTGAATACGTACTTCAAGAGATTTTTACGGTCGCCTGGATTGCTTTCTTCATCGCTACCGTTTTCCGGTTTCTTCGTACTGACATCGATTGGTTTCTCAGTAGAAGTTCCTTCATTGCTTTCTGGTTCTTCCACTGATGCCGCAGTCGTACTGTGGGTAGAGCCACTGCCCTTAAATATAAAAAAATAAATTAGAACATTAATTAAACAAAAAATTCGGAATTTTAAAGAATCGTTACTTCTTCGGATGAGCTGTCATCCTCTTCACTTGAAGTTGCAATTCCTTTGGATTTTAAGAATGCTTTGACTTCTTTTAAAATTTTCTGATAGAGCTCCTCCACTTCATCGGCATTGGAAAAGTCGGGCTCTCCGTACTTAGTGACGATTTCCTGAACATCATCGCGGACCTCCGGGTCGGCACTGTTCACGAGGTCTTGCGTTAAACTTTTGAATACGTACTTCAAGAGATTTTTACGGTCGCTTGGATCGCTTCCTTCGTCGCTACCGTTTTCCGGTTTCTCAGAAGTGACATCAACTTGTTCAACTCCGCCTTCATCGCTTCCTTCGTCCGGTCTTGCAGTAGTAGTACCGTTGACGATTGAGTCTCCACCCTTAAAAATAAGAAAATCAATGAAAAAGTAAATTAACAATACCATTCGGAATTTTATTAAGGTATACCTCAGCAGATGAACTGTCTTCCTCTTCACTTGAAGTTGCTATTCCTTTAGATTTCTTGAAATCTTTGACGTCTTTCAAAATTTTCTGATAGAGCTCCTCTACTTTATCTCCGTCGTTGTAGTCGGGCTCTCCGTGCTTGTCGATGATTTTCTGAATTTCATCACGGATCTCCGGGTCGGCACTGTTCACGAGGTCTTGCGTTAAACTTTTGAACACGTACTTCAAGAGATTTTTACGGTCGCTTGGATCAAGTCCTTCATCGCTATCATTTTCTGGTTCCGGGGTACTGCTAACGACTGAGGCACTACCCTTAAAAGTAATAAATCAATTAATAAATTAATCAATAATACAATTCGGAATTTTAAAGTATCTGTACTTCGGATGAACTGTCCTCCTCGTCTTTTGAAATGTCCAATCCTATAGATTTCATGTACTCTTGGACATCTTTCAAAATTTTTTCATAGACCTCGGTTACATTGTCCCTGTCTGAAAAGTCTGGCTCTGGGTGCTTGCTGAAAATTTCTTCGATCTTCTTGCGGAACGCTTGTTCGGATGTATCCATGAGGTCCTGCTTTAAACTCTCGAATAAGCGTTTGTTTTGCAATTTTTCTTTTTCAGCATCATCGTTGTCTTCTGGTTTATTAGATTCTTCATAATCATCTTCATAGTTATCTTCATACTCATCATCAACATTGACTTCATTTTCTTCTGATTTTGGGTCTGTGCTCGATGGGTCATCGACCTCGTTCGTTTCTACATCACCGGATTGAATATTAACGAAACTTCCTGCTTGATATTTCCAGGGTTTGGCTGAAGCATGGATAGCCAATGCTATCAACAATAGTCTGAAAATGAATATAAAAGGTCTTCTAAAGTCTGTGCATTATTTTAAACATATTTTACTTAATCTATTAGTTATACAATGTAAAGTTATATTGACGTAACTAAAAAAAAAAAAAAATTCTTTTATTTTTATTTCATATGCTCAAAATTTTGTTTATTTATTTGTTGTTACAAACAATGTTACTGCATTTGTCTGAAAAGTTTAGTTATTTTATTAATAATTAAAAAATGTGTAAATACTTACGCTACCGATATTTTCAACATGTTTATCGCCCTTTTAGAATAGCAGAAAGCGAATAACTAAAATTTCGCAGCGGAACTGAGTTTTATACTTCATCGGATATACAAATTTAGTAATTATCGCGCATTCGCTGATAATCTTCATTCTTATGAAATGAAATAACTTCCGCCTAATCATTTTGGTTTTTAATTATAGTACACATTTAAAATAGTAATTAAAAAGATTATGTATAATATCTTAATTACATTATTTGATATATGATTTATTAAAATAATAAGTTAATGAATTTTGTCGCACTTTTACTTGCAATTAGGTTTTACCGTTAATCATACATTTTTATGAAATTTGAAAATTAACTGTCAAATAAATGTACAATTTTTTATAATTCGCTTTTCTCACGGACTATTAATTGCTTGTGAAAGTATTTAAAACCCTGGAAACAGTTCACAAATAGCACTTTTTGATACTACTTAGTGAGAGGTGGTTGTCAGTCGATAGGATGGTTGAATAAGGCAAGGGTGATAATCATACGAGTGGAAAATCTTCTCCTTCTTCCAAGAATCTTCGAGCAAATATGGTGTGTTATTTCTAGACTATATTGCTTAATATTATCAAATAACTTATTTTATTCTTTGGAATATACAACAGTTTTTTATTTTAATAGAAAAATTAATAAGTAGCTTCTTTTAGTATCCTGCTGTATCTCATTTTTTTCACTGGAGTCAATTAGCTTCTGAACATGTACCCACCATAAGTTTAGATTTGCAGATTTATTTTAAAAAAGATCGATAATCATTTGTTATCTCTCCGATTTACTTTAAAAAACAAGTAACAAGTTTCAAGGTAAAGTCAAATGTTATAAACACATAAATTTTAATTGTTGCTCTCAATCATAAATCACAATCAGTTTATTTTTTCCCCCGTAACATCGGTATCTTTGCTAAAGACCTTGAAAAGTTGCAAATGCATCACAGTGAAATGAATGAAAGCTGAACAAACTTTGACGACGCACACTGTGCGCTTCTGCATCTGAAGCTTCCACTTAGCGTCGGTGTTGAATCTCGACTCCACTGTGGTCGCTGAAAAGAAATCGGACGCGCGTATAATATCGCCGGCGAGAGAATCCCCGCGGCAATAGTGCGTCTTCATTTCAGCGGATCCGCGTGACAAATCGCGCGGCGCAAGCATCTCGAAAGGGAGGGAGGCGTGAGGGATCGCCGGGACATCGCGCGGTGTCTTATCGGGAAAAAGCCATTGTGCGCGCCGGGGAAAAAGTGGAGCGCGAACGGGCCGCGCAATAATTCAGGCGGCGCTCGGCTGCCCCGCGGTGCGCGCCATGCAAATGCGCGTCACATGCAGGTGTACGAGCCGAATGACGAAAAACCGGATTCGCGTTTTTCCGAAATACGTGCCGCTGCATTCAGTGGGTCGTGTACGTGAAATGTGTCCCCGTTGATCTTTGCTCGTTTTCAACTCGGGATGCGCCGCTTGAATAATCTAGCAATCGTTCGTGAGGAATGGGAAAATCGTTTCTTTTTTTTTATGATAGAACCGATCGGTTAATGTGAAAGTATATATAATTTTAACAAATATTCCACGGTGAATTATGTATGAGGCAAATTATAGATATTTGAAAAACAAAAAAAATTAACTTACTTATAAGTAGATATTATAAAGGGAAAGGATTTTCTCAGTAATTCTTAATAAAAATGATATTGATGGTGTAATTTTAGATTAATGAATCAGACTTATTCGGTTAACATTTTTATTCGCTGAAAAATTAATAAATTACGCAATGCGGAATATTATAGTATATTTCAACTTCATTGGGTATAAGATCAGCCTTCTATTTATCAAAAAATCTGGGACCAAAAGGATTACACGGAGAGAAATTTGTTGGCTATATCGCTGGTACTCTCCTTGCACTAATGGCATTGTCACTGCTACGTAGGATTCGCAAGACGCTGTTGCGATTTTTACCACAGTTGATGGGATTTTTATAACAGTTGATGGGATGCTGCAATTGGCGCATGGGGGACCACCAAGCAATTTAACCAACAAATATCACTCCGTGTAGGCAATCCTTTGGATTTTATGTACTCTTGGATGTCTTGTACAATGTTTTGCAAGTATTCGCGTACTTTTCTTGCATTGAAGTAGTCTGGTTCTGGATATTTGTCGAAGATTTCCTTGATCTTAGGGCGGTGTTCTGAATCGAATTCGTTCAAAACGGATTCCTTGAAGTCCAGCACAGTATCGATGTAATTGACACCCGTCGGCCATAAATCATCAAAACTTTCGTCCTCGTCTTCAGTGGTGTCTATAGTGCTGTTCTGCCTTTCGATTGCGGGAGCATCCACTTTGTCGAAGATAGAGTTCATATTTAGTGCAGTGTAAATCACACGATTGTGGCTCGTAGCTGGCACTGCAATATTTTGCGGTTTAGCCGAGGCATTGAGAGCCAAGGCAACCAATACGAAACTGAAAAAGAAAATTATTGCTGTTTTAGTTTTAAAAGATTAATCATATATTCCGCCTAAAATACTAATTTGTGAAAAAATAGGAAAAGAACATTATGCATCGAGCTTTTCTTTTATATACCTTTCTTCACAAGTAAAAATTGCTGTTGTTATTTAACAATTATAGAATATTTTGTCAAATTAAAAATCTATTCTTGAAATAGTTATTTTTGATACAAGTGCGTAAAAGTTGAATCTCGCATGCGTATCGAATAATGCTTATATAATACAAGTGCGAAAAACGCTATTTTATCGCACGCTTGCGTGATAATAATATTGATAATAAATAAAGAGATATATTACTGACAAGTTACATATCGATAAGAGAATTTATATATTGTAACACTTACACCACCGATAATTTCAGCATATTTGTTACTCCTGAAAAAGTGAAATACGAATAACTAAAATTTCTTGGCGGATCTAACTTTTATACGCCATAAATAAAAACAAATATAATTCTTATCGCACAGTCACTACTGATAATTTTGATACTTTCTCAGCAGTGAATGAATCTTCCCATATATTTGTTGAATTTCGACGTAAATTCCTTAAAGTGTTTTTTAGTGATTTTCCCTAGTAATAAATTTATGTATGTGTCGATAGCCCTTATCGGCAGTGGGTTTTCTGGATAAACGCGCAAAATTTCCGATTTTTTTGCACGAACTGGGATGAAGTGTTGAGAATAATTTTAAATTACAATAAAATAACTTAACTAGGTACTTATACTTAGGTATTCCCTTTAGCTTTTCAAATGATTTGTCAGATTGCTACAAAAAACCATTCGGGGATAAAAGTATTCGATCGTTTCTTTAACAATACCAACTAGTCGATAAAAAAGTAGGATAATAATAGATACTAGTTTCATAATCTGGAAAGATTAACATCGCTTAAAATGTTTTCTGCCAATTTTCATTCAAATAACATACTTTTTACTATTACAGTGGTTAAATTACACAGTCTACACGTGTTGGGAAAATGAGATTCACTACTTGAATAAATAAATGCTTTGGTACATTCATACTTTAATCATTGAAACACGAAGAAAAAGTTAAATTATTTGCATTCAGTTATTCTTGACAAAAATGATGTACAGATGTAATTTCAGATTAATTAATTAGACTTACTCTACTAATACTTTTTATTCATAAAAAAATAATAAAATTATACAAAGCGGAATATTTCAAATATTTATATATTAATTATACTTCATTGTCGGAGATGTCCTCATCCTCATCCTCTTCACTGCTACCGAAGGGATCGACCAAACCCTTGGATTTGATGTAAGCTTTGATGTCATTTCCAACGTTTTCCAAGTATGCATCTACACTGCTTTCGTCGTTGTAATTTGGTTCTGGGTACTTTTTGAAAATTTCTCGGATCTTAGCGCCATGCTCATCACCGACGGCGCTCACAAGGAACTCCTCGAGGCCCTCAACAAGGGCTTTCATGATCTCAGCCTCGAATTTCTTCAAACCCTCCGCAAGCTCTTTCTCGAATTCGTCATCGACGACGTCATCATCATCTATGTCATTGCTCTGACTTTCGAGGACAGGCTTATCGTCAGTGTCGAAGATGGTGTTCCTTTTCAGTGCATTGTGAACCGTGCGAGCATGTCTCAAAGCTCGCGCTTTAACGAGCTGAGGCCTAGCCGAGGCTCCGAGAGCCAGGGCAACCAACAGGAAACTGAAAATTAAAAAGAGTTTAGCAAAAAATTAACCTTGTACAATAAATTTTCCAAAAACACTAATTAGTGTAAGAAATAGAAAAAAAATTATATATCGAGCAGTTCCTTCAGTCCCAGTGTATTCTCTTCTACAAGGAAAAATAGCTCTTGTTATTGAACAATTATAAAACTATTTATCAATTAAAAAAAATTAATAAAAAAATGAAAACATAACTTCTGAAAACTCAGATCGAATAAAAAAAGAAAAAGGGAAAAAAACTTTAGACTTAAAATATAAGGTAATGCCCGATGGATCTAATAAAAGCACGACAATATTTCTTTTAATATCTTTTTAAATGTAGAATAGGGAAGCTCATCTTGCACCGAAATGTTCCTTGCCAAAAAAGGAGCACACTGATTTAAAAAGTGAACTCTAGGAAAACAAATTTTCTTCCATCTATTCCGATAAAAGGATTTGTTTATATTTTCTTTTACATATGATTTGTCATTAATGTAAATGAGTAAAACTTTTGCTTAATGCAATTCAATTAAAGAATTTTTATATTCTATAATTATAAAATTGACGATTAATAATTTTTCTAAATTAGTATTAACAAGTGGATTTAAAACTTTTAAAACACTTACGCCACCGATAATTTCAACATGTTTGTTATTCCTTCAATGTCAGAAATCGAATAACTAAAATTTCTCAGCGAGACTGACTTATATACTTCCATCAAAAATACAAATTTTGTTATCGCACATTCGCTGATAATCTTTATCCTTTGTAAGAGGAAGTAACTTCCGTCTAATTATTTTTTTTCTAATTATAATAAAAAGTGGCAATTAATTAGATTGTATACAAAATTTTTAATGATATTGACTGCACGAAATGTTTAATATTATTAAATTAGAATAAAACAAACACTGCCTAGATTAAAGATTTATTTTCCCCATAAGTGAACATAAAGAGAAAAGTATTTGAGAAGTTATTTACTGAAATTTTGAGGATTGTTTTACTATGCCAAAATATGGGGAATTTTAATGTAGTAAGGACTAATACACAAAATATTTAAAGCAATGAGTCTTCAAAGATTTATTTACAGAAATTTAGCATTTCTCTTATCGTCAATAACTCATCTTCCATAAGACACAAAAAGGACAAGCAGTCTACATTCTCGATCACTAATACTTACAAGAATAATATTTACAACATTTATTTATATTATGGAAAGTATAATTATTACTGAAGTTTGAAAAACTATTTTAAAAGTTCTTTTTCAAGTTTATCAGCAAGTTTTTCTTGCTTTTTAATGTACATATCGATTAGCCTCTTAGAAGATACTATTTCATTTTTCAATAAATCGGTTTCTGTTTTACAGGTTTTAACAACGTCATCATACTTTTTGAAAGCTTTTCGCAGTCGTTCCTTTGCATTGATTAAATCGGAGGTATCAAAATCTTTTTCGAACAATCCGGTGTCTGGCAGGTTCTCATTGGCATTTAACGTTGGACTCGTCGATTCCGTGTAGTCTTTGCTTTGTTCATTGGAAGACGAGGAACTGTCTAGACTCTGCTTCTTCAGTGATGAGAAACTTGCACATTCATCCGACGATGGGCCAGACGCTAAACACAATAATCTGAAAAATTAATTGTTTATGCACTGATAGAAACTTCTGGAAGGCTTTCCTTAAAATTGTGGAAACTTTCCTAAAATTTGAGGAGACTCTCATAAAAATTTATAGGAAATTAAATAAAAGAAAGAGGAAATTAAACTAAACGAAAAAGGAGATTATTTCCTATAAGCTTTAGGAGAGTTTCCTAAATTTTTCTATCAGTGTGGTGTAATACTGAATTTTTGAAAATCTTTTTAAGTTATACGGAACATTCCCACTGATAAATGCATTTCTGTTCTACAGGTATTATTAACGTCAGCATACCCGTGCAACTGTTTTTCGATTGCTTCCTTCATTTTCTCCATTTTCTCCAATAGTTCGTTGTCTGACATCTTCAATTCCTTGTAGTTTTTGATCGATTTCTTCGGAGATGAGAAAACTTCACATTTCTTCGACAGTCCGCCCGTCGCCACACACAATGAGTGTAATCTGAAAAATTAATTGTTTATGGTGTAATGCTGAATTTTTGAAAATCTTTTTAACTTGTACGGAATATTTACTATATTATAAGGAATATTTCCACTGATAAGTGGATTTCTCTTCTATAGGTATTATTAACGTCAGCATACCTGTACAATTCAGTTCTGATTTCTTCCTTCTTTTTCTCCATTCTCTCCAACAATCCGTTGTCTGACGCGATCTCACTGCCATTTAGAAGCGAGGAAGTGTCTTGGTTCTGTCCATTGGTAGGCGAGGAACTCGCATCTACATATTCGGTACTCGGGACATCAGAAGGATCTATTTCTCTTTTCGACCATCTTCCTGCATTCGACGATGATGCGGCCGCCACCAAAACCACTAACAGAAATCTGAAAAATAATTTTTTATGGTGTAATGCTGAATTCTTGAAAATCTTTTTAAGTTATGCGGAATATTTATTTTAACTGCACACTCGGTTGAAACATAGTCTTTTAGAACGCAGTCCGGAAATGGCAACATTTTAATTAGACGGGAAAAATTTTTGGAAAATTTTCTGTGCACATAGCAAAATGGAATTATATGTGGACTATATAGTTTCTAGTTTTATATAGTAAAAATTGTTTATGTGCTACCTTTGTTTCCATTTAATAGAATTGTTGTACTTTTTCCGATTGTACAAACAACGATGTAAAAGTACCGGACATCTCGACTGACACAATAAAAATATAAGGCAAACTCGAAATTTTCGACAACGCTCATCTCATTTATATTCAATGTATTAATTAGCTTACGTGATAACGAAATGAGTAAAAATAATTAGTCCTGATTTTTGGTTCCAAATGAGATACGATACTGCTTTATGAACATCTTCAGATATTAAATGGTTTAAAAAGTGTAACAAAATAAAGAAATAGATGCAATTAATGTTTGGTTTCAGATAAAACAAAGTAACTTATTTTATTAGGTACAAATAGATAGTTTGTATTTTTTTTAAGTAACTCACGAAATATTAAACATCTTTTGTGAATTTGAAAATGAGAAATTTGCAGTTTATAATCTTCTACGTTAATTTCTCAAGCAATTATGTTAGAATCTGATTGAATAAACAATTATTTTGGTATATTTATAAAATATCACTTTAGCTTATTCAAAAATTTAAATTTTATCCGAGATGATATTAAAGTTACTTATAACATAATTTTTTAACACATTACTTACAGAATGCACTGTTTGTACATGGTCACGAATAGCAAGTTGGCAGCTTCTGAGATGGAAAGAATAGTGTTTACTTGTGAGCAACAAGTAGGTGACTTGCTTACAGCATTGATTTTCCTTCTTTAAATACTGTATAGTTCGGCAAATGGGTGTTGACAAAATTTAACGAAGATTTTCATTGGTCGGCCGTTAGAAGATAGCGTTTATGACGGAAAAGAAGGGTAAAAGAAGGCAAGATTCGATAATCGAAAAAGGTCTCGACCAATAGATAGGGTGAAAACCCGAAGAAAAACGGTCACGTACGACTTCAAAATCTTGATTTTCATTATCTCGCCCTCAAGTGCATCGGTACTCTAAGAGACACAAACACAGACACGGTGGCAGACTACCGGAACAATCTTATACTTAGATTTGGGTACACTTATAAAAACACGGCGACAGTTAGAATTAATTTACTAGAAAAATGTCAATCAATTTGGATGGCGCCTCGTATTAAGACATACCCCACAAAAACAAGAAGAAAAAGTATAAGGAAAATGTCAGCTCTGCGGATCTGAGATGTTTTATTAACTGTAGAAGTATTATTTTTTATCATATTATTGAAAATTGTCAACACAATTATGTTCATATGAATTTCATTTTTAACAAAATCTGTGTTTTAAAGATCGAATATGTACCTTTAAGTTAAGCCTTTCAGTACTATTAAGTTAACATAATAATTAAGGCTACTGTTAAAGCTACTTTGATCAATTTATTATTCGAGTTATATGCAGAAATGTAATTAAATACCCTCACGATGAAATCTTTGTAAATCTAAAATTTTCAGTTATTACAAGAAAAATTGCTGAGCTAGTGCTTTGAGGATAAGTGATTTATGAATATCCACTGTACATATTTTGAAATTGCAAATTGCCGAATACAAATAATTCAATAACCAATAAGCAATTACATCGTTACGATCCTGACAAATGAATTGAGAAATTATAAAAATTGCTAAGAAAATCCATGTATTGTGTTTGGAGAATGTGCAAGTAATGTGCAATAGTAATGATTTAAAATCTAATGCTTATTATTTACTGTCTTGTTATTGACCACTGTTATTTTTTATTATAAAATTCTAAATATCTCACATTGCAAATCCTTGTAGCAATTTTAACAAGATAATTTTTCTCATATTCATATAATTTACATTAAATCTTATACAACAGTTGTTTTAGGTGGGCTTTAATAATTATTCTATAAATCATCAGTGTTTTTCTCCCGCATTGCTTCATTTTTATCCGGTATGAACTCTTACATTATTATTATCATCTCGCCTATGACACGATTATGGAACGCATCCGCTATTTGATGTAATAAATGCGCTGATATCTTTATTAATTAATTTTCCGATTTTTGGTAAACATTTGTTATTTTATTGATAACAATTTTCTTTTCTAAACAAAGCTTTTAATTTAGAAAAAAATTTGGAGGCTTTTATGTTTTATTCTTTTAAGTAAACAAACAAATTATAATTACTGTGATGAATACCAATTTTCTTTTCTCGCAAAAATCTTTATTTATAAATTCAAATTGACAACTCATTTAAAGCTGAAAGCATGCACTGGAAAAACTGATAAAAAAAGTAATTGTTTATAATGCTAAAGTTTTTCAAACTTATTAAATCAATCAAAGTTATTTCTTTAATTTATTAACTCAATTAAAATTATTCATTTTTTTTATTTTTGTAGTTAGTAAAAACTTGTCGATAACGCTATCGGCAATTAATTAAAACGAACCATTGAAAGAAAACGATAGTAAACCTGAGATAAATTTGAAAAGTCGAACTAACGCTCTTTTCAAAGTTAGGTAAAATACTATACTACGAATTTTATTTGCTTTAACGTAACACTACTTATATGTTAATTATCACGAATTTGCTGATAATCTAATTATGAGAATGCTTTGTTAATTAAACAGATGTGATTGTAAAAGGAAGTGGTATTCACAAGTAATGTTTGCATTTTCATTAATTAGGTCAAATTCCTTCTTTATTAATTAAAAACGCTTAAGGTATTTATTGAAATTTTGTTTGTATTTGTATTAACTATTTTGCTCATGTATTTAATAAGTATTATAATATCCTGCAAAATTGTGGTTATGATTTAAGAAAGCATATTCATACAGAATAGTGTAAAAATTGTTGTAAAGTTTTTACATCTCAATCCTCTTATCGAGACAGATGTTGTAACCATTTAAATGGATTTGGAGGTTATTTAATAAATTGTATGAGATAATTTCGGTCGAGCGAACCTTCGATAGTAGGGTGCCCCAAATTTGTTTCTTCATATCATTCAAATTGTTTTGAATATAAATTTAAAGATAAATGAGGAGAGAAATGATATCAACGAATATTTAAAAAAAATGAAGAGCGTTGCATAATGTGCATGATTAATAACAAATTTTTATGTTTTTGTCTACAATTTTTCTGAGCAAACTAAAATTCGTACTAATAAGAAAATGAAAGTAAATTAAATGCTTAGTAAATGCATGTGAACTTATTGGAAGTGGAACGAGTATCTGGCAAGCAATGCTAAGGTACTGAATCAAGGACCCACGGGTAGACTGACGAGAAATTGCGAGTTCATTCGAATGTACAGCAGTCGCTTAGTCGACTGAACTTTATTAACTTATGAATCGTTTGTAAAACTTTCTGCAACTTTTTAAGAGATATTTGGTTTTGTTTTATTATATTTTTATTCAAAAGTTATTAAGTTTTTAAATCCAATTATTACAGAGTAATTTATTGATCCTTTTATCACCGAAGTCGGAAGAACATATAGAAAATTTGATTAATTTAAGGAAAAAATCACAATGAAAAAGTAGTTTTAAGGTATGCTTTTGATAATATTAATTAAATTGAATTTATCGATGTGTTGTTAGAAAGATCGCAGACATTGAAGGCTCATCCTCGACAGGATCATAAAATAGGATGCTGTACATTTTTTTATTGCTAATATAACTTAAGCCATTTTTAAAGACTAATTGATATTTTTAATTTTATTGTTTTTAAACATATAATTTACGCAGAAAATCCAATAGAAGGTAAACATAATTAATTTGCTGCACATATTATCTGATCGTGATATTATTTATTTAAATTTAATGGTAATAATAATGGTGATTACTTTCAAAAACAATATTGATGAAAATTAGAATTATATATTAAAATAAAATGATTCGCAAGTTTTACTGGGATCCTTGTAAACTCTACTTAACTATTGATAATTAACGTTACAATTTAAGTTTTTCTCAAGAAAGTTAATAGTCGACTCTGAAATGGTGCAAAATAATTATTTGATCTGTAATTTCCATAAATTTATAGTGATGAAAATGCAATATGCATTGTCGAGTGTACTTTCATCTGTGAAAGTCGAGATTGATTAAAAAATTGAAGTAGGTGATATCTTAATTAATGCTTGACATAATTGTTCTATGGTTTTACAGAAATAAATTTCACGCTTTATGAACACAAATCGCTACATGTGCCGTGGCATAAATAAAATTATAACGTGCGAAAAATGGAAATAGCATTTGTTGTTTTCACTTTTCACACTCTATAATATTTATGAAGTTTCCAGCTGGAAACGAATGCAAAATAGGCATTCCACTTTCAAAAACAATAACGCGTTATATTCGCTATATAGTTTATTCATTGATTCAATACAGATTAAAATTCAATAAAATAAATTCCCAATGTTTATTAAAAAAAAAAGTGTTGATGCTTTCTGAGCGCAAATATACTGCCCTGAAAATTGTAGCACCACCTGTTGATTTATAAATCGCCGAGCTTGCAAAGACGTCTGTTTATTGCTCCGCTCGGTAGTCGGTACAGCAGACAACTGTGACCCCACGGCGTGTACATTAATTACGCGCGCAAACGGATCATTTATATCGTCAGATGTCGCTCCGAGTGAACTCCGCGGCAAACAATGCCACTTAAATTTAAAATCGACAAACAAAAAAAATCTCGACGCGTCGAAATTTCTCCCCATAGCTCGCACTTCACCGCATCTGGGGAGGATCGCGATCGAAAGAAAAAAAAAGCACCGACGAAAGCCCCGCGCTAATCTTTACGAGCGCTTGCCTTATTCATGAGCTCTATGTCGAGGCGAGCGCAAAAAAAGGAGGGGGTGAGACGGAGACGGGGGTGGCGGTCGGCAAGGAAAATAGCTCGCGAAGAGGGTGAATGAATTAGCGAGGGCGGAGCCCGTAATGCCGCGGCACCTTTCTCTCCTGTCGATTCGGCCGACGCGATAATAACGTCTTCGCGTGTACTTTCTCGGCGGCGGGCCGTAATTAGACGCCGCTCTCTCGCCCGCCCGGTAATTACTGGGCGGACTTAATCTATCGCGGTGCTCGCGCTTTACTTTTAATTAGCGGAGAGAGGAGATATCGTCCTCGAGAGCCGGGTGACGCGCGCCGCTGAAGCTCCGCGACGCGGGCCGGCTACGCGGTAAGGCGAGACTTTCGCCTTTAAAATTTAAAGTCGAACTTCGAGCGTCACTTAGCTCTGATTGAGGTACTTTATTTGGAGCGAGGACAATAGTTCATTTTATCGCGTTATGTTGCATAATTCATTTAACGAGAGAATTTTCGGAGATTCATTGGAGCTTGAAAAGTTGTTTATGTAACACTGAGTGAATTGAATTATTCGGAAAGCTTTTTTAAATCCTCTGTTGAAAAACGATGGCAAGTATTTGAAAAAACCTTTTTGAGTGATTCATGAGTATATGAATGGTGTGAAATTAAAAAAAAATCTAATTGCAAAAATTTTAATGCTTCAAATCGCATACGAAGAATTTGAGTCCGATTTTGCTAGTAAGAATATAAAGTAATGTATTGCAAAATTTCATTTTTTAATTTATGAATCTTTAAATGGAGGACCTTGAACAGTAATCAGCATTTAAGAAGAAGGTTGTTAATTATGTATCTATCTAACGAATTTAACTTTATTAGTCCATTATTTCAGCAGTCTTAAAAATGCTGCAAACAAAAAAATTGATTTATGGATCAAACAGAAACAAATATTTCGAGATAAATCCCGTCGATCGATATTGTATTGCATTGTTGGCTACAGGTTTACGATGGAAGAAAATAAGTTTAGATTTTTCGACCTTACACCAAAGTTATTTCAAGGAAACTTTATAATTGCGGAGCACGTACTGAAATGCTAAAAACGTAGCAAGCCACAAAGCCATTTCATGACCGGTTTCGACCTGGTTGGGATAAATCAGGATGCAGGTTTATCAGGTGTTCACAGCATTTGAGAAAGTGGCACACTATTAAAATATTCTTGAAACAATGTTGATGTAAAGTGGACATATAAATAATTAATTTGGTTTTAAATTAAAACATTATTTTTAAGTTTTTGAAGAAAAACTTACCTTTGGAAATTATTCAACTGATTTAGTAACATTAACAATTAGTTACTGTACCAAAATCCATATTATAAATAGATGTGATAAAAATAGTATATCAAAGTTGCTTAAACATTTAGATGAATGAAATGATAATATACATCCTCTTTATTTGAATCTTAATAAACGAAATTTCAAGTAATTGAATTATTTCAATAAAATTGTGATTTTGAGAATGTAATATAATATTTGCGCCCGCCGTTTTTTTAATAAAACTTCGTTTAATTGTACACTTCGCATATTTTTCCCATGAAAACTTCAATTGCAATTTTATTATTTCTATCGAAATTGATTGAACGCAATAAATGACATCTGATACAACTACACTTTTACGGCAGCTTTAATCAATGATGTTTGCGCATAAATTTGTTTCCCCGCGTATAGACGTTTTAATTTAATGAATTTGCACGCGCAATCTACAAATTACACGGCGACATTGCAAATTGTTCACAATTTCGCGATAAGCCGAGGGCAATTACGAAAATTTGATAAAACCCATTAGCTTTTTATCGGCAGCCGTTGAAAATCTTGAACTCGGATAATCGGACTTACGAATTTCTCGCATATAACCTTCAAGATCGGGTACGTATACGCGGGTGTAGATGCGCGCGGGCGCAAGGCATTAGAGGCGCTCAATTACCGAGGCTTCGCCACCGCGACGCGACGCCGCGCTATTCGAAATTGAACGCGACACCGGCTCCGGCGTGTAATTATGCGCGGTACACGCCACCGAGAAAGGCGATCGGTTACAGTAATTATACCGAGATGCGTAAATTTGAATTCCGTATTTCCGTATTTCACTGATTAATATAATAATAGGTACTGGAGCCGATTGCAAGCAAAGCGTTCCTTTTTCGCTTTAACGCTTTGCGCGCAAAATTTTTGTCTTACGCTTTTAATAAAATTCTCCAACATTCTTGACTATTCAAATTGAAATATTAAAACATTTTGAATTTTGGCGCCTTTGAACCGGATATTTTTTCAGTAACTAATTAACTTGTTTCTTTAATTAAATAATTCATAATATCCTGCGTTTTTTTTAAGAGAGGCATTGGTGGTTACACAATTCCTATTCTATTTGGGTGAAAGAAAGACGTAAGGAGATTACGTCTAATTACAAAGTATAATAATGCCAGTTCATAAATTAACGAAAATTTAAATCGAATCGGTGATCTTTAAATGCGAATCAGTGGTATTTCATTCATCGTCACTGACACGCTGGAAAACCATTGAAAAGTCAGTGGAAATCCATTGAAAATTAGAGTATGTAAACTGATTTTCACTGATTTTCAATGAAACTGGAATTCACACGCGCGCTTCGCGCACTGACTTTTTGAGACTCCAAATTTGCGACCAAGGGGTAGATCCCGACCGCATTCAACTCATTGAATTCCAGATATTCGAGCTAAATTCCAAGTTTCAATTAGATCGTATCGCAATGTAATTTTAAGTAAGGGATTCTATTTCGCTATTTATCACTAACTGTAGGTTCTGAAGTAAATGCGCTTATATTTTATTATAAAAACTCTTTCATTTTGTGCATCCATTGGGCATAAAAACATTGGTTACTTTAACTTTTTTTTTAATTCTGCGAAACCAACCCAACATTGCAAAAAATAAACATTTGTTTGCATTAAATTAAAATGAATTGTTTTCAATTTTATAATGGAGCTGTAAACAAGATTTAAAATTGACCAGAATAAATCTGAGTGAAACTTATAACTGAAGTATTAATCGCAACACAATCTATTGAATAACAACAATAACATTTGTCAACAAATTTTAATTAATTTAAAAAGAAAAATACACTGACCAACATGTTTTTATTCAAATAAAAGTTCATTAACGAAAAAGTACAATCCAAAATATTGCGTAAGTCAGTAACGCTTGTTATGACCTCGTACTTCGTTAACGAACAATTTGCATGGATAATAATAACAGTCTGTTTACAGCACTGTGATGCGTTCGCGTTCTTTTACGTGGGCCTGGGATTTCCAATAAGGACCGACGTTCGATTTGCGCGAACGTCGCTCGGCAGCCAGAGCGAATCCAATTATTTGGAAGGCAAATGAAACCGACAGCTCGGTAGCTGACGAGTGCGTGCTGGGACAATCGATACGAAATTTTTGAAGCCCTGGTGCTTTGTTTCCCACGGTTCGCTGCGACCGGGTGTATGTATATGTATATAGTGTTCGATTCATCCCAATGTGCGCAAAGATTTTTTCTAAGAAGTAATAAGGAGAGTGTCAATCCTCTGAATCGCCTATATGTGTGGAAATTTGAAAACTGTTTGGATCAAACTAAAAGTGTTTCGTTTCGTTATTTGATACTAGAAATAATTTCCGGGATTTCATATAAATTGGTGACCAGGAGGATTGACACTCTCCTGGTTAAATGCAACTAAGAAAGTGAGAAAGCGTAAGCTAATCCCATTTTTTGCGCTCTAATTCCCTATTCGTGCCACTCGGGTCAACGACCGGGTACGACGAATGGCCATTCAAATTTTCGGTAAAATGGGTGCATAATAATGGCGACCGACTTTCGATTCTTCGTCGATGGGGAATTTTTTTCGATTTCGAAGTAAATTCCCACGGAAGGGGGGCGTGTAACTAAAAATTGAATTTTTATCTGATCTTCCGATTTTTATTCAAACTTGGAAAGCGTGTTTGCGAGAATTTCAAACTGTCGCCAAGAAACTTCTCGTGTACCTTCGATCTTTTTCTTACTTGTAAGTTGAAATTGATGTTGACGCAAGAATTAACAGGTTTCCAATCTCCTTTAGGCTTATTGATTGTTAGTTTAAATTTGAACTGTTTATACGTAGACTAATTACATGTATAGATATGGTGTAAAATGTTGTTAATACAGAAATTAAATAGTTAAAATATTGAGTTTGCAACTTAATGTGATGAAATAAAAATTTTATAAAATTCTTCTTCGAGCAAACTATATCAAATTATATGTGTTATACTTATTATGTAGGAGAATGAAAAATTAGTTGAATCGTGAACAAATTGATTCGAGTTGATTCAATTTTGATATAAAGTTAATTGATATGAGTGATATTTTAGTTATTGATTTTTTCATTCAACAATTTTGTTATTGAATTAACAACTTGATAATAATTTTTAACTTTTAAATAAGTATACTAATTTACTTTACGAAAATATCATAAAGTCCTTGCTAGGCATAAATGTTTAAAAGAAGGATTCTCTGAGGAGGAGATTTTTCATTTGACGAATAAAAAAGAAACATGAACGAATAAAAAAGTTACATTGTTATAAATCCTCCAGAAGAACTAGACAAAATCAATTCTCTACTATTCTCAATTTTGTAATTTTGAAATTTCCAACTTACTATACACATGAAGTTGCCAACAAAAGCATTGTTTACACTTTTCTTCTTAATTAAAACTATCCACGATGAGAGAAACGTCGCGGCTGGCATTTCAAATTAGAAATCCTCGCTTACAAACCGCCGAGTAAACAATTTATCCGCGTAAAAAGCTCCTCCCGGCGTTTAAACTACACCCCGGGATTTTCGAGGTCGCGCGCGCTTAGAAAAATCTCCGAGAGAGGCGGAAGAAAGAATTTCCCAGTCGAGGCGCGCGGCCAGAGCGACAATTAATTTCGAAAAATCCAGGAGGGCAGTTCGTCCCCGTCGCCGACCGTAGGAGGCGCGCACATAATGGTCTGCCAAGGTAAATTCCGTCGCCGCGGCGAGGGGAGGCGGGGGGGATTCGCCCCCCTCGTAAATTAAATTGCTCGGTCGCGGACTTTCGCAAAACTCATCTGCACGCGGCGGCGGCGACGCGAATGAAAAATTGCTCGGCGCACCGAGCTTTTATCCTCGCGCCGAGTGTATCTTCCCCGGCGGACGAATCTCTCTCTCTACGCCTCACCCCCCCTTATTATGCTTGCATATTTCATCTCCAGGGCGCTCGCGAAAACTCTCGATCGGACTCTTCTGTTTTTTTTGCTCGGCTTTTTTTTTATTGCAGCAGACGCGCCGAGAAGTTTCGAGACGGGGAGACCCGGGGATATAGGTACCACTCCCGTCGCTCCGGTTTGTTTGCCGGGCATTTTCGGGGCTTGATAAACTTGGATGACCCGGGCGACGCTAGGCCGGGGAGTCATGAAAAAGTGAGCGCGGAAAAGTAGTTTTTTCTTTCCTACGGATGAGCTTTTACTTCGGAATGGCATATTGTATTATCGTGTTTATTTTTCTTTTTTTTAAAATGCATTATTGGCGTGCGAGATAAGCGAGAGATAGTTGTTACTTTGATAGCATTTGTTTAGGCTTGGTTATATTTTTATTTTTATTGTTTTGTATTGTCAAAATTGCATAGTTACGAAAACGTGATGCAATATGGATTAAAATTACATTCGCTGAATAAATTACCATTTTTATTATCAAAATTTCCATAATTACGATAAATTTTACTGCATAAATAGTAAATTTTCTATCCATCTTAAATAATTTATAGTTAATTTTCCTATATATTTTTGTCAGCGTATATAAGGCGTTAATAATAAAGTGCTGAAATTAACGTTAAATTTAAAGGCGAAGAAATAATTCATCCAGTTCAGCAGAAGATCAAACTCGTTTGCGAATTCAGTACCGGAGGATGGACTGGAAAATGTATACTTACGCCATCAATAATTCTTACGTTATTCATTATTGAAGCAAAAATCCAATTCAAATGACTGTATCTTTTATAATAAATTTATTTGTCATTATTTTAATCTTACATTCCTGGAACATTAAATAAACTTGCACACAAAAATTGTACATGAATCTACATGTCTATTGAAAATAAGTACCAAAAAATACATAAAAATGAATATAAAAAGGTTAAATCACATTATCATATACTCGTATTTCATTGTACATAACTTTTAAAGCAATAAATCTCAAATTGTAGATCTTTTTCTGTACTTATGTTTGAAATACGAAGTTTAAAGAAAAATAACTTTAGTTACCTACTTACCTACTGTGTTGGCAATTTTGAGCGTTAGACCTAATATTTTGGGTTTCTCCATAACAAAAACATTCTCAAAGTTTCAAC
The DNA here is from genome assembly GCA_900480045.1 of Eurytoma adleriae. Classification (NCBI taxonomy): domain Eukaryota; kingdom Metazoa; phylum Arthropoda; class Insecta; order Hymenoptera; family Eurytomidae; genus Eurytoma; species Eurytoma adleriae. The sequence goes on from UXGC01000336.1 coordinate 88,800, forward strand.
AAAATCCGTGACCCGGAATCTTTCCACTCTCCTAGTTAGTCATATTAAAATTAAAAATATTGCATTCAATTGAAGAAGTTTAATTATGTTTAATGACATACACGAAATTATTGGCATTAATTAAAATTATTTCGGCAAGCGTATTATGCAAAAATTAAAATTTTAATAACGCGCGCAAATTTACTCAGGCTTTCAAAAGCTGAATTTTCAAGGATTCATTTGCTCCTTTTGCCGGGCCGTAATGATCCCAGATTTTCCAAATAAATCGCGTGAAACCTCTTCACTCAGGCCACAGTATGTACTCCTCTTAAGAGGAAAATTCTGAGAATTTAGGACAGCGTGACCAAGCTAAAATTTGAAATTCAAGTCGCCGGGATTACAGTGGGTTATATTTGCGAGCTTGACGCCGGCAGCGGGAAAATCTTGCCGAATTAGGAGCCAACCTCCCGCCGCGGCCTCGCTTCCAGGTGGTCCGCGACGTTTTTTTCCCCCCGCTACCCCGCGAAACTAAAAAATCCCGCACTCGAGGCCGTCGAAAATGTTCGCTCCGCTCGTTTAGCATTTATAAAATTAAAAAAAAAGTATACGCACACCGCGCGAAGCGAAAAAAAAACAAAGGCAAAGACCAAAAGTTTGGAAAACCGCATACCACCGGCTGAATATTCATCGCGCGCGGGGTATTATCAAAAGGCCGTTCCGGGTGCATTTTTGCCCGGGCGCTCATTTGAAGCGAATTTAATGCCGACGGTGAAAAAGCCTCGCACGGGAGCATCGCGAAATAATTGCGCGCACGGCCGGAGGGGGTGGCAAGGTGTATATACGTATGTATGTATTCGGAGGTCACGCGCGCGCGTCAAAGGCACACTTCAATTTTGGGCGCGCGCGCGCCCGCCGGAAAACACGCGGCTCTCTTGCCGCGCGCATAAATTTCGTTTGACGCCGGGGCTAATCCCCATGCAAATGACAGCCGTTATTTCGGCGCGCTTTCTCCTCCTTCGAGTCGATTACGCAAACAACGTCGCCGCCGCCCCCCCGCGACGCGCACTTTTCGCCTCTTGTATGTACGAGCGCCGGACGTGTTTTTGAATATTCGACGATGAGCGTGCGCACGAGGGTTACTTAATTAACTTAGACGGAGATAAAATTGCTCTCTCGATGTGAAAGAAGAGGAGATAAAAGTCGCGCGATTGGGGTTGTTATTTGAAGCGGTTTAGAAGTGAGGCAATTTGAGTTCAGAGTGATTCGGTTTTTTCTCGAAGTGATAAGGACAGAAACAATGGGATGGATTCTGGATTTCGGTTAAACTGTGCAGAATGATTTTTTGGTCAAAATAATAGACCTGTGTTTCGTTATTTCCTTGTATAATCCGCAGAGACTATTACTGTAGTCCTTTATTGGCGGTTCAGTCCAATAGTAGGGAGAATAAATTAATGACGTGAAACTTGACATAGGAGAGCACATCGTGTGAAGATTATGTTTTACCATTTTTGCACCAAAATTTTTATGCGAGGTTTTAAAATCTCGGCATCTCGAAGGTTGTGTAAATGCACCCTTATTCAAACAACGCCGCCTCTATCTATCGCTTTGCGACGTGCCCCCTTTTCACCTTGTTTTTTTTCTTCATCGAGATGTACTGCGACGCCGCTAAATATTGCGTCAGAACGTGACAATCTCGATTTGCCGTTACACTATTTATTCGGACGACTTCATCGCGCTATATCTATTTTTGTTTGCTTTATTTTTAAGCGGATTTTTATTCGCACGAGTGAATACGAAAGCCAGTAAAGTCAATATTAATTTAAATCATTTGGTACTACAAAAATTCCTGCCTTTTCCTTTTTGTGGAATGCGTACTTCAATTGCAAATAATATTGCGTAACTGAGCGTGCGGATGAATAGAAATGAACTGATAAGGCACCAGCTGTGCAAGCTACACGGGGTTTGATTTTCATCGATAAAAAAATATGATTACACTGATCATTATATCACAAAAAGAAATGAAGAGATATTAAAGGTATTCAATACATTTGTCAGATATTAACGTCACCTGCTATTAATTTTTTCCCATTTACCTCGCAAGCTGTTTTCTTTCTAGTAAATGTGAAAAGCATTTGTATTATAAAATATGCTAATTAATTTTTTTCATGTATTTAATTTCGTTTTTTATATTTAACGAAATCCCACCTTAATACTGTTAAGTATAACTGCGGGGAGACGAACAAAAGAGGAGAGAATTAAATAAGTTTAATCTTCGCTTTGTACTCAGGACGCCAAGAGACCGCAACATTTTCTGTACAATAAGTTGAAAAAAAAAATTGCAACTCGCTTTTAATAAAATTTTAAAGTTAATTAACAGATTTCTACGGCATTTTCGCGGAATCGGTGAAAAAAAAATAAATCGCAGAGAGAATAATAATTATAAAACCGTAAAAAAATAAAATACAAAATAATTATTGCGGTAAAATATTGTTCGAACTTTTAAAAATAGGTTTTTAAACTTTTTTCTTTTATTCCAAGTTTCCAAAATACATTTTTCTTCGACTGAATCTTTGAACTTTGAAATACGGTTGTTATTTTCACCAGTAAATTGAAACTCGCTTTTTTGTTCAAGCAACGATACATAGAATGTCTAGAATTCTAACAGAGTTTCTAAAAAATGCATAAGGGTATAAGACGAATACGTTTCAAACAATTCTTGAATACAAAACACATGCAGAAGCTCATTCTAAAAAAAAGAATACCTTTTGACTTAAAAATAGTGAATTGATTAAGAACAAAATAAAATAAAAGTTCTAAAACTATGCATGGAGAAATTTTAGGAAACAAAATTGTAAAAAAATATCAAGATAAAATGTAACAAATTATTTTTAATGTTTGAGGATTAGTTTAATAAATTCGACACTTTCTAGGATCAGATACTTACTAGACTATCAGATTTCAGGATCACGGATTTTGTTGAAACTTTGAGGACAAACTTTTCTTTTTCGTCAATAATTGAGCTTCTATGAAACGTAGAATTTGAAAAAATCTTTTTTTCTTCAAAAGTTAGGAGCTTTACAAGTAGCAAAATCATTAGAAAAAAGTGAAGGAAAAGTCGAATGCTAGGTAAATCTAGAAATTACAAAATCTTGGTCTGTAAAGTTAAAATAATACTTCAAAGACATGCCCCTTTGAAAATTTTGAGCGTTAGACCTTGATATTTTGGCTTTCTTCATATTATGGGATAAGAAAACTGTCCTCAACTCTCTAAATACGAATATTCACTTGTACCGCAGTGCATCTTCGCTTATTCGAATTATTGAACGACTTAACTTATTCATATTTAGACAGAAAGTATCAACCAAATCCGTGATCCGCAGTTCTGATAATCTCCTAGTCAGTCCCGAAGTGGTCAAACCCAAAATACGTCACGTTGCAATATTTAGAAAACAAAAAATGATAATTTTTAAAACACGTGATTCTCTCCTCGATGCACATTACACTTCACTCGCAAGTGCGTCACTTTTTTCGCGTGTGCGGGCGCATACATTAATCGGGGCTCCTTTTCGCGCTGGTTCGACGCGAGCGTCGACCCCCCGAGAGAGAGAGAGCGAGAGCAGCGGCGATCTGCATAAGCCGGGCGCTCTCATGTAAATGTCGGTGGGTTGACCCGCGCGGGCGCGCCGGTAATCGAATTCGGCGGTCCCGCGCGCCCGCGAAATCGAGGAGCGAGCCCCGATCGGCCGTCGAACTTGCGGAAAACTACGGACGGCTGCGGGCGTCCGCTGACGGCCCGATGGAAAAGTCGCCGGCGCCGTCTCGACTCTACCCGCCCTCGTAGTAAGTGCGGGGAGTACGAAGTTTCCTATTTGCGAGCGGATAGAACCGCACGCTTATCAGATGCATTTTTGGAGGTTGATTAGCGAAGTGAGATTCGGACGGGCTGGTGATATTGTTTTTAATTTGTATATGCTTACGCGGAGAAAGATAAACGGTAGATGCAACATATTGCATAGTAGATTTAGCTGTAAGATGTGAAGATTATTTTATTTTGATAAGTATCTGTAGAAAGAGAAATGTGGTATTAGCATTTTAGATATGTAAGATTATGGTTAAATGAAATATTACGGTTATTGATTCTACTGTAAGAAATGTTAATTTTTATACTGATTTTGTAATACTATTCTTACTTTTTCTAGTAGATTAAATTTGTCTAGAATAAAATAGGGAATCTTAATGTTTGTTACTACCAACTACTCATGATCTGACTGAAAATGTGCAACCACATTTTAAACTTGCATTTCATATTTTGATTATGTAAATAATTGATATCCATTTTTTAAGCATTTTAAAATCTTTTTCGATCCCTTATGAATGCAGAATATTTGGTAAAAACGGTCAATATTTACAAAAGTTTGAAAACTACAAATGATTTTTATATTTGCATAGTATTGAGCTATAGTAATTTGATAAAGCGTCTTAAATTTTTTGATGAATTATTTTTTTTATTTAAAATCGCTGCGTTGTATGCATCTTTTGTAATTGTACATTAAGAATCCTTGATTTCAAATTCATGTCATTTCATTTATCACTAACCATAAGAGTTTTAATTTGTTTTAATCTCGTAAAAAAGAAGCCAATAAAAATATTGTTAAAACATCAATAAATATGTTTGCTATAGTAAATTTTCCTGTATTGTTGTTTCTACCGTACAGTTGACATAGAAGGTATTCCGCAATGAAAGAGAAAAGAATAAACAAAAAATGTTTCATAAAACAAAAATGTAATTGCTGTACATATATTCGAATTGAATTCCTCATGCAACTACAAAAAATTTAATAGATATCCCTCTATCACTGACATCGCTTGTAATTTTTTTCTTATTTAAACAAAAAATATAAAATATCACATTGCAACATTTACCTTTCTCTATTTATTTCAATGAGAAATCAAAAACACCGACGGTACAAAAGTTGCGCTTTATTTACAGAATAGATTTTCAATTAAAACTGCACGCTATACGCACGCGCTTGAACTGTCGATTGAATAACTCGCAAAAAAAATTAGCGAAAGCGGAAATGAAATTACAGAAACCGAAAAAAAGCACCGTACTCGAATCGAACGAAAGCAGCGCTCCAATATTTCAACCTACACTCGGAGGTGCGTCGCACTTTTTTCCACCCGCATCGCGGCGAGAGCCGGCAGGCAATCGTAGAAATGCTAATTGCGCGCGCGCGCAGCGCTGAAGAGTCTTCGTTTCGATTCATAAATTTAGTCCCTTCCGAAAAGCTCCTCGCAATCATCCCTCCACTTGTTGAGGGTCGCGCGAAAACCTACCTACTTAAGCTCGCGCTGCCAGCCGCAGCCTTCACGCATTAGAATTTATAGCTCCTCGCCGCACTTCCCTGGCCCCGTCCACTTTGACTAATTTCACTCGGAGTTTTCGAAACTTTCGAATTATTGCATTGTACACTTTATTTTCTTTGTTGCCGGCCTTTCGGTGGAAGATCCTTTTTTTTTCGCGTAAATACGCTTTCGCGATGTTTCGCATGCGGTATTCGGTTGAATTAACATTTAAGTTCGTAATGAATTTGCGTCGGACTTTATTTTTAAATCTTTTGTGCCGCCAAGTTTTTAAAATGTTTTTAAAACTAAGCTGCTTAAGCTGCTTTATGAAAGTAGCTAATTGTAAATGGAATAATCTACTTTGAAGTACGCACGGGGGGATTCAAACTAAATGCAAATAATTTTGAATTCAGATGTTTTCGTTTACGTTTTTTTGAAAGCCGCACAAAGTACACGTCAGGGCACACAAATTAGATTTGCAAATAAAGAATCGTCGACGTGTAAACAGTCCTCAAATTTAAATCGACTCTTCGTTGAATATCGATCATTTTGACAAAAAACGTGTATTTCGCCGATGCGTGAGAGTTACATAACGAACACACCTTTTATTGTGTTATGATTCCATTGCGTAAGCGAGGGGAATTTTTTGTCCGTTCCTTCCATGGGCACTATTGTATGCACAATTTAAATTGCACTTTAGAATGAATACTAACTTTTTTCAGCATGCATTTTGCGCAGTTGTACAGGCTATATAGAAAATAATAAATGAAGACTGATTGTGAAGTTATTATATAATTTTATAAATTTTCGTCATTGTTAGGAAATTATTAAAATTGTTATATTTTGTATCACTTTTTTACGCCACCTTTGCTTCTTTTCTTCTTTTATAAAACTGGTCTCTACTAATATAAGATACCCATTTTAAACGTGACTTTCGTAGGCTTTTCTAGAGAATTTAAAAAAGGTAAAAATTTATAAATCTTTTTTTTTTTTGCTTCAGGGTGTAAAGAAGATGGGTCAGCGTTAGAAACGCTGAGGAAGTTCGTCGCGGAAATGATTGGAACGGCGATACTTGTTTTCTTGGGGTGCCTTGGCTGCGTAGGCAGCATGGGAAATGTACCATCGCATCTGCAAATCTGCCTTAGCTTTGGATTTGCAGTAATTACAGCAGTAACGGTTAGTATATAAATCATATTCTTACAAACTGCTCAACTTACCCTTTAAATCTGAATTAATGAAATTGTGTGTCTATAGTGGTGCATCACATTACGTCACTATTCACATCAAATTAGAGAAATCGTGGATATTTAACTAATTCGAATTTAAATGGTACTTCAAAGTTATTTAAATTTAAAATATCAAAATTTGTTTAACTCTCTAATGTAAAATTAAATTTATTTCGTTTTATATTTAGTGTAAAATAAGAGAAAAATGCAACACAATAATTTAGCATATTTATTATAGCAGTAGAAATGCTTTTGTTAATAATGCCGTGATTTAACATTACAGAGCGTAGCTCACATTAGCGGTGCCCATATAAATCCTGCGGTTACAGTGGGAGCAGTCGTTTGTGGACACAAATCCTTACTATCTGCTCTAGTGTATTTCATCGGTCAGACAACCGGAGGAGTTATAGGATATGGGCTTCTGAAGGTATTTTTCACTCGTTTATTAAAATTTCCAGTTCTTAGATAAATCAATTTTATTTATTTGAAGGTAATAAAAATTAATAAAAGTTTTATACAAAAACTAACGTCTAATTTACAGTTATACGTCCAAAAATTGCAATATCACATATAGCACTTTCCAAAGTTAATTTTAATTTTAATTTTATCCCTTAATTTCTGCAACGATATCATAAATTTCTCAAGGAAGCATTTAACTAAGTAGCGGGGTACTGAAAATCTAGGTCATGGATTTTTTTTAAACTGTGGTAGATGTTCTCTTTCAAATGAAAATGAATGCGTGCAAAATTTTTACTCTTATACGCTGAATTGTTTTTATGACAGAAGGTACATTTCTGTTAATTTCTTTTAAAAAGTGCTTCAGTATCCTGTTTTTGAGTTAGATACACTGTAAAAAAGTGCATTAAATTTAATGCACTGTAATGGAAGCAAAACTTGAGCATGTATATTAAAAAAATTTACTGAACTTGTACAATCCTAATTATCAAATAATCTATTAAGACTACTTGTAATTGGTAGTGATTTTTTAAGAATGATTTATTAATATTAATTGCAAGGCACTTACTGATAGCACAGGCGCACGAAATAAGTTGTAGCTTCTACATAGACGCCACTCTATCACACCTTACAATAAATTATAGCTTTTCTATTAAACTTTTTTTTGCATAATTTCGTAGAATCATGTAAATAAGAAAGTACGTGCTGAATTAGGACTAGATTTTAAGAAGCGCTATTCTTTAGAAAAACATTATTTTTGAAAATAATCACTATTACACCTTCCAACAAAATCTGTGATCCCGATTTCTGGTACCCTGCAAATTTCATTCAGTGAAATTTCACTAATCTTCAGTGAGGATCAGGGTAAGTGACCTGATCTGCACTGAAAAATCAGTGAAATTCACTGAAAATTAGTGAAATTTCACTGAATAAGATTCAGAGAGTAAACTTCCGGTACACATAAACCTTAAAAAAAAAAGAAAGCAATTCCCTACGAAAAAAAAAACACCAAGACCTACCATCTCGATTCCAGGCGCTAACCCCGCAGGGCTACCTGCACGGCGGCGACTCGAGCAACGCCTCGTCGTTCTGCGTGACGCTGCTGCACGAGCGGGTGACGCTGCTGCAGGGCTTCGCGTGCGAGCTCCTGGCCACGGCGGTCCTGGTGTTCATGTCGTGCGCTGTCGCGGACTCGCGCAACGCCCGCAACACCGACAGCACGGCCATAAAGTTCGGCATGGCGGTGGCGGTGCTGTGCTTCGGCTTCGTGCCCTACACCGGCTGCAGCATGAACCCGGCCCGCTCCTTCGGCCCGGCCCTCATCAACAACCAGTGGGCCGACCACTGGATCTACTGGTTCGGCCCGTTCGCCGGCGCGCTGGTCGGCTCGCTGCTCTACCGGGCCGTGTTCGCGCAGAAGTCCGATCTGAACGAGAACCTGGCGACGGTCAGGCCCGACACCGGGGTGTAAGCTCGGACGGGGGATACTTTGCCGGTGAGTTGGAATGCGCGGTTGTTATTCGCCTTGGGCATTTGTTGCGGGATGCTGGATTTTCTGCTCGGGGGAGCGGAAGGATGAGCGGGGAAATGAGGGGCGAATAAAAAAGGGGTACGAGGATTGGTAGACGGTGAAGGGAGGGACTTAACGAGACTTGATCCTTGCTGATTTTTTTTTCTTGGGAGGTATACATGTCTTATTAAAGCTGAGGTTTCTATTGGTCGACTACTTTTGTTTCTTACCGTTGTTCTTTTTTCTTGGTCTCGTATTCTTCTCTGGTACGAAATAATGTTTTAACGATAGAGATAATTATGGATATTTAATTGATATCGATTTTAGTTTTTTATGATTTTTATTAAGAATCGACATTATAATCTAAATTTTCGATAATAAAGCATTTTATTTACATAAAGTGTGTGCACATTTTGATCTTTAATCTTAAGAACTATAGTCTTCAGGAATTAGAAGTATATTTATTAAGTTTTCTTTTTTGACAGCTTTTTTAATAGTGTTCAAAATTTTAGTTAGAACAGAGTTCTTTTTTCAATTTTTTCGCAGATAATAACTCTTGAAAATCTAATTTTAGTTTCTGATCAAAACTCGCTTTAAAAACAAGTTTTATATATGAAAGAAGTGTAGAAATGTAAACAAAACGTTCCGTGAAGAAGTTGCGAAGAAGTTGCACGGTAAGCATAGAGGGATGAGTTGCGAGAAGAGAGGAGATCCCCCCTTCCTTGCGACACTGTTAATACCGCTAAAAATTCTTAAAAAACATTCATAACTAAAAAAATATTGAACATTTGATACATCTAAAAGCAGGTGCAAAAACAGTAGAGATGAATTTAAAATCATCCATTCAGCACTTTAGTATGGCTATGAATATAAACAAGTCTACGTTTTTTCTATTTGAATAAGCGAATTTAAAGTTTTTGAGGCCGTCTTACATAACAAACTGGATAACTACTTTCTCTTTGGTGCAAATATACATACATGTGGGTCTCATAGATGGTCGATTCATACGTTTTTAACTTTCTGCGGCCGAAGTAACCAAACGCCGCTAGACCAATATCGGCAAACATTGCAAAAGCCGTGGCGCCGGCCTCGAAATTTTTTGCACGTGATCAAAATACTTTCACAGTCGATAAAAGAAGATGGTAGTAGTGAAGTTTACATTCGTTCTTTAAAAAAAGTTACGACTGCAGGCTTGCGACATTCGATTTTTTCCCCCCGGTACACGTTAAACTCATAATAAAACGAGCAATAAAACGGTAATAATTCATGTCGTACAAGAATATTGTTTTTACCATATAACTTTTTTGTTATATTTTCGTTTTCATAAAATGAATGAAAGAATCAGCTGCAAGGAATTTGACTCGTACAAGAACAGTATTATTAGTTACAAGAAAAGAAGATTTGTTTTCAAAATAATAGAAAATACTTTAAGATATAAAAAGGACACTTTTATGCTTTTGTAAAATAAAAAGAAAGTGAAACTACCTAGAAGCCAGAAATTTGACTTACCAAAGAAACAATGCCATCTAAAGTCATTGCAAAACACGAAAACGGTTCATTGTTCTCTTTAAAAGCTTTTCTTCTTCCCAGGGAAAAAAAGTTAAAAAAAAAGAAAAGGGCAGTCGCAGTCAAACTGAGATAAGCACGCACCGTTTCCCGCATAACCGAGCGCGATATCTCCACGCGCACTTCCGGCATTTCAAGATTCTCCGTCTCTCTCTCTCTCTCTCTCTCTCTCTGTCTACACCGGGGCTTCCATGGAGATTCGGCTCGCCGCCTCGGTTTGCCTTCTACTTAGGCAAGCAGAGGCAGAAGCCCGGCTCCCGAACTTGTAGTTTCGTCCACTTTCCGGTGCCGGCGCAATGTTCTACTTTGCTCATCTCAGAGTTTCGATTAGACCCAGCTGTCTTTGATAGACGTTTCTGAGGCCCCCTGTGAGCTTCCCCCCGGATGTACTTTTATCGACTTCCCCAGGATGCTCTCTAAGCATTTTCGATAGCGCTCCGAGGCAAATTGCTTGTTTTACATTCCACTCGTGCCCAGGTGCAATCTTTGATGGCTAACAGCGAGAATTAATGTAGTACAAGGATCAGGCACCTTTTTAAATTACGATATAGAGATTTTTTTAAATTACTAGGTGACAGTAATTGCTATGACGAGAGTAATTTTTGGATTACTTGATCAGTTTAATGGTGAAAATTGTGTCATAGAGTATTGAAAAATTGGTCAAAGAAATTGGTCTCGAGATTGTCGTATTATATTGTATTTACCGTAGAAAGTATTCCTATGATTCAGTATCGTTAAAGTAAAATTATTGAAGAACCGTTAAAATTAGTGGTTCACTAATCACCAATTAAAGGAATACTTTTATTGTCAGTAATGAAATTAAATTTCAGTAATTTAAGAATAATTTATTCGATTAGTTGCACATTTGCCAGTAACATTTTAGTGAATGTTCACAATTTTTTTTAATTAGATTTGCTTCTTAAAGCCTGATTCCTTTAATTCCGGTTATAGCACATAATATGTGTTTTTCATATCCAAAATAATTTTCATATAAATGGATAAAAAAAGGAAAATTTACATTTTGTGCTGAATTATCTATTTCGCAGAAAATATTTCGTGAACATTTTTTAACGTTTAAATGGTGTGGATATTGCACGGTCAATGAAACGTTATTTTTAAAGATTATTTGTTTTTAATTTCCTCGACAGCATTAAGTGACGTAAACAAAATTTTGTTTGATTTCAGATGCAAGGGATTACATGTCTATTTGCGGCTGATAATCAATGGAAGAGGTTCCGCGTGTCGATATCCCGATTCCACCAGTCGTTCAAAACATTGATTAGATTGTCAAGTCAAACTTTATAAAACAAACTCCCATCAATTGTCTGGGTCTTATCGGCATTTAAAAAGTACTGGCGTTTTTCAACAAGATTCCATGCGCAAAACATACTGTGCAAAAGAGAGTAACACGAAGAAGCGCAGTGAAAAATTACTTCGGGAATAAAATTGAATCGTGGAGAATCGATGCAGGTAAAAAGCAATCTGTTCGAGGCAGTTGTATTGCAGATTAATTCGTTATAAATAGTTTATTTAACTACGCAGATGGAAGGCAATTTGGATGTTCATGAAAATTCTGAAATTTTTCATCTGTATAAATGCTGTGATTTACGCGTGAGGTTGCGTGAAATTTAATCGTGAAGTAACGGTAAAACCATTTCATGAGGCAAAAAAGTACATAAACGTGTATCATTCTAACATATCTAAAAATAGCTTTAGGAATTAAGGATTCTTAATGTTCATTAAGATTTTATTTATTCAATGTTAACTTATCCGAAATCAGAAAATCGGTAGCAAATATGGGCTGAAATATCTTCACTAAATATCGGGCATATTTTTTGAATTTTAATATTTAACAATTGCGAACAAAAGTTTGGATCACAAGAGAGATAAACAACTATTCTTTACACATATTTTATTGTAAGATTATTCAAATATTTTGAATTTTAATTGTAGAATTAGTTAATAGTGTAAATTATTTTTATATGTAATTATACGAGTAGTATGATAAACGTAAAATTCGAGGTGAGCAAAGTGTTACTGGTTAAACGATGTAAATATTTTGATTTATCACGATTCATTATATCAATTCAAAGGGAAAATGTAATAGTGCTTGTTACACATATTAGTTGTACTAACAATCACTGAATCGATTTTTTTTACACTTCCATTAGATATTCTACACTTACACGTTAAATACTATAAACGTATTATCCATATATATCAAATTAATTTTTTCATGTTTTATTTTGGTTACTTTTATATATCCTTGTTTACGTTACTCTTTTTCACGAAATAGTTACTTAAAAATATATTTTTTTAAAGGTTCTTTTCATTATAAAATTAATTTTATTTTTTTTTAATTTCCATAGTTATTCATTACATGGATTACAGTAGATAAAATTATATGGAATAATGATGCGGTGCGTTATATGTAAACAACTGTACTGTGAATTTAATTTTAAGACACTTTACAGTGAAATTATATTTTATGAATAAAGTATGGCCAGAAAGTATATAAAATTTATTATCAGTTCCCACAAAAAAATCTAAAATTAATAAATATTACTAGCGCTGATTCTCTTTGTTAAGCCTATTCACTATCCATACTCATTCGAAACAATATATTGTCATTTATACAATTGTAAAAAATAATGCTCACGACCACATAAAATTACCAAATCTTTTATATCCTAACGCGCAGCAGCGCGTGGTTTGAAACACGAAGTCACGATCCGCGATGCACGAAAGTGAAACAATCCAGCAATAAAAAAAAAAGAAAAAAATAGCGGAAATAAAATAAAGCGTCGATACATAAAGTAAAGCCAGTCGATCCGCTTGAGCGTGAAACTCGTATGCGATAGAAAAAAAAATAGCGAAAAAAAAATTCGATTTGAGTAGGCTTTCATTGGCGGGAGCGCGCGTCCGAAAAGGCGTTCTAAACGAGCGGCGAAACGCGCCACTCATTTACGCCGCCCCCCGTTTTTTCCTCAACTACCCCCCCGCGAGCGTACGAGCCGAGCTTAACGAATTTCGAAATAATGCAATTAGTCCGTTCGTCGCGTTTTCCGGAAATTAGCTCCGTCACGGTGAGCCGCTCGGGCGCGCGCGCAAAAGTTTTAATTGTACCGACGCCTCGGCCGCGCTGTGTGTGCCCGCACCCCCCGCCGGTATAACATAATGCTGTCCGCCCCGCGCACAATTTTCCACGTGTAAATACGGCAAGTTTCGCGTCAAATGTGTCACTGAAAATTCCATAATTTTCAGCGGGCGCACCCTTCACGCGCAGCGGTCAATGCCTCGCGCGCTCGGAAATTCGTTTCGTCATACTCGCAATTTCGAAAGCATTCGCGAAGTGAGGCTAACTGCGTTGATTGAGATACTTCTTTTTTAAGAGAATAGCCTTTTTAAAGGGATTTTTAACAATGCCCGGATGTTGCGCCGCAGGAACATTTTTTTTAATTAGTTTAATTATTTAAAAAGCTTTTTTACATGAGTTACTGAAATTTCGTCGTTATAACTAAATTAGCATCCCTGAAGCTTGTGGGAAAAGATCGTCATTGCATTATCGATAATAATTTTACTAAATTAATAAAAAAAATATGTAAAAAATATTATATAGTTTATCAACGAAATTTAATGATCAAATTTAGAAATCGCTTCCTAATTTTTGTTCATTTAAAAACTAATTTTTTAGTTTTTTCGAAGATTAAAAAAGTTTTATTTTTTATTAGATCTGTTGGAATGAATAAAATATCATATTTTTCGATCAATTATATTATACTTAATTAATTAAGCTTAATCAAGCAATTAATCATAAGTTAATTAAAAGCACATTTATTCATCATTAAACATCAGTTTATTTAAAAAAATTTTAAATATCTAAAAATTTCTTCAAAATTATCACTACTACTAAATGGAAAATGTTCAAGCAAGTAGCCTCGTAGTGTAAATTGTAATAAAAATGAGCATTGGAATGCGACATTGTATTGTCACGAAGGCCTTTTTTTCGCACGTAGCAGATCGAAATCACGCGCGCATTGTCGAATATTTACGCGCCTGCGTTCATTATCTGGATTTCACGCGTACGCGACTTCGTGCAATTGGATTAATTATTACGCAGCGGAGCAAAAATTACGGGGACAGATTGTTACCTTTTTTTGTGGTCGTAGAGCTACATTCATTTTTTTACCTACACCATTGTACGATTTTCCCTTTCTTACGCATCGCTGCGACGTACCCGTGGGAATTTTCAGTATTTCGTATTACCTTATTTAATGTCTACATTGTAAGTATTAATAATTGTTAAGATTAAAATTCGATTTATGTAGAAATATGTATGTATAAATAAAGCAATATACACGTATAAAGATATTTTGTTAAACAAATTCGTTTTAATTTGTCCTTACACTTCCTTTCCTCAAAGTGACCGATTAAATTCGCATGCACCACGTCATTGGTGACGTAGCGATGGATGAAATCACAATTTATTACGAATAGAGAAGCCGATTGTTAAATTGACAATGTTTAAATATTTCGAAAGTAATTAAATCTATTTGAGCGCCATCCTTAATTTGAAAATATGCTTCTCTGTATCAATTCAGACGACGAATTGGGACACAAGAGGCCATATGCAGATAAAGGTTCGAGGAAGGTCACACGGCTTCGAGGCAACGCACGAGTTGCGAAAGCACAAGTTTCAAATCTGTTTTTAATGGTTCTATCATTTTGACTGCTTTCATTATTTCTCTTTTAATTTTATCCGCGATAATTGATCTATATTTAAAACACTATAAATTGACCACTTATCAGTCAATCGAAGTAGTTCGAGTCACAAGTACACTATTCTTAAATGAAGCAAAAAATTTTCAGGCACGTTTTTAATTTTTTGAAAATTTTATTTATTAATTAATTATTGTTTCTTCTCCTAAAAGTAATATTAAAATATCGAAAATATAAAGCTTGCATAGAGAAAGAACGAATGAATTACCAACCCTTCGAATTCCATATGTATACACATAGCGAATGCATCAGTAACAATGTGAGTTAGGTGTGCCTGCAAAAAATATCAATTGAAATGCACGTAACAGTAAAGGCTTTTTCATATATTACTTCTTTTTCTGTTATTCGATGCCATGTTTTATATATCATGTACAAACATTTTTTTGCACTATTTAATTTTTCTGCAGATGTATGTCGATTCTATAATTATTATTCTATAAGTTGATTGAATTGTGCCAAAATAACTTTCTTGGAAGAACAGTTTATTAATAACATTTTAATTTAATAAAAATTTTATTAAACCTTATACTATAATTAAAAAAATTACCAGAAAATAATTTCATTAAAAATAATATTTCAAGAAAAGATAATTTCTTTAAGCAAGATGATGTAAGTGAAATGCAGAAATTTGATATTTTTAATATAATTATAAGTTTATACACAGGTAAGACAAAATTTGCACCTTGCACCTTTTTATTCACTGCATGAATGAGGTTAAATATGCAAGGAAGTCTTTCTGAATTCAACTGATTATAGAAGCTGAATTTTAAAGATATTTAAATATATAATTTAAAAATATTTGTTTTTTTTTATAAAATATAATAAATTCCTATTTAATCATAACGCAATACTGAAAATGTTTAAAATTATGAACTTCTTTACTTATAAGTAGTTTTAATTTAAAAAAGTAAATGAACATTATACGACTGATTTGTAAGTCATGAGATATGGTGATGGTGATAAAAATAGTCACCGAAATATCGTCAACTCAAAATCTGCCTTGTCAACCCTTCCTACGAACCGAATTTCCTTCCTACTAGAAAAAGTTTTTAGATTATTCATGATCACTTTCTATTCAATTTTTTCAATTTTTGAAACTTTTTTAATATTAATTTTCTCTGCTTCTATTAAAACAACTTGTGACCTCATTACAGAAGGGTAAATTAATTTCTATTCTCTAATCTACTCCATACATTTATTTTCAGCTAATTTGAATTAATTTCAGAAAATTTAAAAAAAATAATTGAAAAATTTCTATACATATGTAGATTCCACAGTAAATTGGCTCCAAAAGTTTTAAAACAGCAAACAGTAGCCTTCATTCACTCTCCCCTCCCACCCACTGCAACTTTATTTTGCATATAATTATTTTTCCAACCATCAAAAGCAATTCTAATTGAAGGAACCCAAAGTAAGCACCCCGCTCCAACTTCCTCGCTCCCGTCTTCGTTACCGTCACTACTTAAGAAGCCCGCCTTTTTCCCGAGCTTTCCCTCACTCTTCCCGTTCGCGGCGCTAAATTTATCCCGGCGCCCATCCCCCCACCTCCCGCGCCCGCACAAGGGGGGACGCTCAAGAGAGCGGCGCACGTGTGTACACGTACACCGGCGTAAACTCGGCCCGCCGACGTCTATGCGCTCGAAAGAGAGCGAGCGAGCGAGAGGAAAAGCGAAATCGCGCGATTGCTCCCCCTCGCCGCGATCCGGCTCGCTCGCGCGAGGCGTCGAGCCAAAGTTAAGCGGCGAGCGCCGCGGTAGTCCCGAAGCCGCGCGCCGACCAGCCGGTCGCGCCTCTCTTTTCTCTCTCTCTCTCATCTCTCTCCTCGCGTTATATAGGCCTCGGAGCAGCGGCGGCAGGCAGAGAGAACCTCGCGTGTGTGCGCGCGGCCCTGACTTTGCCCCCGCGGCCGACCATCGATTTCCAGCAGCTGCGCGCGCGCTGCGCCCGACCCTCACCCCGCACACCGGCGCAACGCTACCCCTGCAGCCATGGCTTCCAGCGGCGTACCCTCCAGTGAGTCTCCTCAAAGATTTTGCCGGCGGAGCCTCGTTTTTGCCCGGCTCTCCTCTTTTTAGCGGTTAGGCCGGGGCTTTTTTTCTCGTTTTTTTTACGGCAGTTTGCACCCGGGGCCGCGGTAACTCGCGCGAGCGGAGGGACGTGATTGCGAGACGACGAGGCGGACACGTGGTCGGTATTTTTTGGTTTTTGTGAATTGGTGGCGTGTCCGCTGTGCTGCTGTTTTGTTTTGTCGCGGTGTATTTTCGTCTGGAATTTTGGGACTGCGTATCGAACGACGCAGATAGTGATATTTATTTCCTCTTGTTTTTTTTTTTTTATTTGTGATCGCGTGGGTTACCGTTCTCGGTGTAAACTGCAGTTTTTTTTATAAAAAAAGTACTATGTACATCGTTTTGAAGTCTTGAATGACTTTGTTTTACAGCTTTGTACATTTTTTCAGTGAGAAATACGAAATGCCTTGAAATTTCAGTGATAAGTAGGTCAGATTTGCACTTCGATAGCACTGAAACTCCAATGCATTATGCACAATTTTTATTAAAAAAATTTTAAAAATGAATTACGGTATTGCAAGTATAATTCATTTTCAAGTAAAGTCTCGTGTATTTTATTTCAATGCTATTTAACTGCACGAAATACTTTTTACACTATCTTGCGTCATTATAACTGCACCCCGCTGGAAAGAAAAATCAATACCTATTAGGGGTCAAACAAGCTAATGGTTTGGAACTTGAAATGCAAGTGCATTTGCGTTTGTCTATAGATACTTGCATGTTGAGCTAAAATAAAAGTCCAAAAATAAATGTATGTCAAATTTTTCATAAAACTTAATTTATGCATTTTACAAGAAAGCAAATGTGCCCTTGTCATTCAAGCGCCACTGTTTTACAAAAATAAAACATTAATTACCCGCATATCAAGTATTGTGATCAATGGAAAATTTAAGTTGACCTGCTCATTGCATTTAAATTTATGCTTGAAACTCTACTCGAGAACGAAACACTCGCCTCGTAAAATCAGATTCTAAATCGTTTATTGACAATTTTAACATTAAACGAGGTAATTATGCGCAGACCGGGAATAGTCCCGGCGCAAAACGAGGTTTAACGTTTAAGCGAGAAGAGAATGGCGCATCTTTAAAGTAATAGATATAAGACTTAAATTAAAGGCAGAGGGTTACATTAGCATATTTATCGCTTACGGTTTCCTGTCTGGCTCATCAATGCGCGCTGAAAACCTTGCTTATAGAGAAAATGTTGAATTGAGGATGCAATGGCGATAATAAAAATACCGATCTGAACGTAAATTGATTCATGCATAAAATAAACAATCTCCAATTAATAGAGCACCTACAATAACGCGAGGCTGTTTTTATAATATTGAGGAGAAAAAAATGTCTTTGAAATAATAATGATTCATTGTGCACTGAATCAATTGTTTAAACTGCAAACGATGGTTATCGACTGATAAAAGTACAGCGAAACTCAATTTAATGTATTAAAATTTTATTGTAAAGAGCACAGCTGGATTGAGCGTAACATACTTATTACTGAGTGAAAAAAATAATCATTTATCATTACAAAGTACGCAATTATTCTTTATCAATCGCATTTGCATCATACGTTTTGCAATAATGGATTTTTCATCTGATTTAGAGTAGTGTGAATAAATGATACTATAAATACATTTTTGATTAAATATATCTTACAATAACATAAAGATATCAGTTTATTTTTTGACTCTTATAAGGAAGTTGTCTCCTCGTCGCCGTGGTGCTCAACTTGGTTAAGAAAATCATAATTAAAAATTAGTACATAAGATAGAAAGTCTTATTTAGTCTAAATTACTGCAATCACAAAACAAGCTTCGTCCTATGCTTCCCATGTTAAATGACTCAATTTTAAGTATTTTAGTGCAGCTTGCTATATAGATATTTTGCGTACTTATAGAGAATACTTAAATTACATTTGTTCTTATTTAAAAGAAAAAATAAAATTTTGATTTTTTACAACAAGGTCCTTAAGTGGAAGAAATGCTGGTACGTACGTTATATAAATTTATTTGTGATTATAATTGCACAACTGACAAAATGTGTTGTTAATCAAAACTGTAGTTTCGCAATTAAGTTGCGCAATCGTGGACTACCCTAGTTGTGTGCCTACCTTTATATATACAATATATATGTGCGAATGTGTTGCTAGAGGCAGCTACAAACGAAATTGTCGCGATTCTGTATTTGAAGTTTCTGCAAAGGACTGTAAAAGAAATTAGAGCCTTAAAAGCACTCTGGCTTAATGAGATTTTTAATGGCAATTTAACTCTATTAGAGAAAAAGGGTAGCTTATTTTTTTTTTACTGTTACCCTTACGATGTCACAAGAAATTTACTTTAGTAATCGCGACCAATTTGCTTCTAGTTCTCTAAACTGAGAATATCACATGATTATGGAGTCGTAAATGAATGTGTTTATATCACTGAAAAATAAGCAATATTTACATTTTTTAGTAAATTCAATTCAAATAAACAAACTTTCTAATCTAGATAAACGTAAAAAATTTGCTTCCAATATTTCACGTCGATATAATTTAATTTTTTTTTATTTTTTTTTTATTTAATTAAAATTTATTCGGTTCGATAAAAAAAGATGTACCGAAGTTGATAGTGCCTGGTTTACAAGATAAATTAGTTAAGACACACTCTGACGTTGAATACATTGTTACAACATATGCTTAGATACAGAACATACGTACACTTATCTTGGGCAAACATTTCAAAAGATACGAAATATCATCGTTACAATTTAAAAAAAGAAGTTTTTGAACAACGTAGAAGGAAAGAAAAGAGAAAATTATATACTAGGTTCCTATTAGTTATAATTACATTGCACTTCACTTTTTAGCATGCACTTTGAATAAATTGCAGTAAAGTGTCTGCAACGATAAAATTTAAAGACTTTTCTTTTTATTTCTTTAACTATTTAAATAAAAAAAAATACTATTTAAAGGAAGAGATTTGGTTTTAGTAATTAAATTAGTAATGTGATTGCGATAGAACGGTTCTTATTATTATAATTTTTTAATATGAAATAAAAATAAGTAACAGTAACAAAATCATGAGTAATAATAACATTTCAATTTTTCTTATTAACGTTTTTATATCAGCTGTCAGTACTTTTTGTGACATAAATCTTCTAACAATTATTTTTTTCTTACATTGTAATAATTAAGTTTTAATTTTTCATTTACCTTTATTTTTTATTCTTGAAAAAAAAAATTAATGTGCATTTAATCTCGTGCAATAAATTTATTGTAGTGAGCATTGCAAATGCAAAAGTCATAGAATCTCTCAACGTCTGCCACAAAATCACGTAAAACGTGGATTTTTTATGAGCCTACTATGACTAATATGAAGGTTACATCAAACTTCGCTTGTTGAGGTGCGAAACCTCTGTCACGATCGGAGAAATCATACGGCAAGGTTGTATGTTCTCGTAGGTGAAAAAGCCTACGGAATATTGATAACCATTATACGTTCATCTTTCTACGCCGAAGTTCATTGTGGTTTAAGATACACATAATTTATTCACGTCGTATATTAATACTGTTGATAAAGAATTTTGAGACTTTCCAAATTTTTTTAATTTATAAGGAAATGTGTAATATGTGACGTTTCATTTGTCTTTGGATACGCATTTGTGTTTTTTTAAGATAAAGATAATAAATTCGACTAGTGCGCGCATAAAATTTTTGAGCCGTTAATAATCTTGGAATTAAGTGATCTACTTCGCGAAATTTAGCACAAAGAGTTGTAATAATTCATCTGAAAAGTCGTAATTTATACCATATTCATGAAAATACTTGATAAGATGCGAGTAATTATTATTAAACAGGCCATTTTAATGTTACTGAGGAAGTAGTACCATTTTTGCAAAAAGGCAGCGCAATTTTTTTGAAAAAGTATATACTCGTTCTGGAATATCATTAATTTCAAGGAGAGGGATGCAACGCATTTCCAAGATGAATACAAAATTGACCGATACATTTATCTAATATAAAATATATTACCTTTCTGAGCATGTTTTATATATTACATTGCAGCCATATAGTGGTACTGATACCTCTAAATTGTTAAGAAAAAGATAAAAACGTATATAGTGTGTAATAGAGCAAAAAATAGTAAAAATTAATGAATTTGTAGTAAATTTTACAAGAACATACCTCATAATGTTAAATAAGACCAAATATAATAATAACAACTGACTCAAATATAATAAGCGGAAGCAGAATAAGTGACTATTCATTTATTAGACTGAAATTTGAATTATCAAACTTTAAAGTGAATTTACAATACTTCTCACAATGACAGTTAGTCAGTCTCCTCTACATTTTCTAATTAAAAAAATCAGAATTACCCTACTCTACCTTTGAATATAACGTTTTTCTCAGCGTCGCACCATACCCACGAAAAAGACATCAACCCGGTGTAAAGCGGAAAATCATAGCCTCCGAAAGCTCGGCACCTCGCCCGAAGTAATCATCGCGACCCCGCTTCTTAGAGCCGCGCGGGGAATTCGGCATCGGCCGCTCATCCTTCGTGAAATTTCGTCCCGTTTAATTCGACCTCTCCTCGCTCTCGTCTCCCTCCCCCTTCCCCCGGCGCGGATATGTAATTGCTCCGGGCCCTCCGCGCGCGGCCTTTACCCCCGAACCCTTTGATTATGCATTCCGTGGATTCCGCGTGCCCCCTCCCGCGGGAGGGGATGGTTTTGTTTCGTTACATAAAAGCCGCGCGCGCCGTGCTCCTTTTTCCGCGAGACAAAAAAAAGGACGACACCTGCGCGCGCGCGTAATTGGACGACTCCGTAATGTCATTATCGCGCGCTGCTCCAATTTGCCGGCTCTTCTTCTTCTCTTTTTTTTTTGTTCCTTTCGGCCTGGGCTCTCCGACAAGTGCGCCTTTGTCGCCGCGGCAAAAGAGTAACTCGCGCGCACTAGGCATGAGATCACGAAATTATTGTATTATTATTAATTACACCGCTCGACTAGTGCGCGATGCAATTCACAGAACGAGGTATTGAGGTTTATTGTGTGCGTTTTCTTTTTAAATTCTGCGCGCACTTAATTAATTTATTGTTATAATGCAAAGATTAATTACGCGATCTGTATATCGCGCACTGAATAAATAGCGTTTTCGGGAATTAGCGGGGTTCGTCGACAATACCGCGCGGTCGGTTGTAGCGATGTTTGAGAAAATTTCAATTATCGGTGCGCGAGTAAATCTACAAATTTCATTGTGGATTTGTTTATTGTGCGTCCACAATGGAAACGTCGTCGACTTTATATTTACGCGCGACATAACTCAACCGGCGTAAACATAAATTATTCTTTATTATTTTAATACAGGTGACTCTCGCTAATTTTACGCGCAGGACCCGCTTTCGCGCTCAATTGTGTAAACAAAAGAATGCGCGCACGTGTGGTGGTCGCTTTATCTCGCGCGTGTGATTCATTCACCTGAGTATTTTTCTCGAATTCTTTTTATTCGTTGAAAATTAAATGATTAATTCATCGATTTTTTTACGGCAAATTCGATGCATAAACAACTTTTTTTTTTATTCTCGTATAAAAAAAGAGGATTAGATAAGTAACTTTATTCCAATCGATAGTAATAAATCGAAGAGCAACGTATGTTTTACGATACGCCGTTTGCACAATACGCGGTGTACATTGTACGTTTATTCCACATTATTGTACAACAGCGAAGCGCGAATTAGCATTTTTGCAGCTCGGACTTGTTTTCCTATTTGTAAATCAACTTTGCAATAAAGTTCAGCGGCTATCTCGCGACCTCTCGCAAGTTTTGCCCCTCGCGCGAATCGAAAAAATTACCCATCGATCTGCCGCCGCAATCGACACTGTTTCCCGGAATATTTATCGACGCGTCGGCTGGGATAGCGCTTTAATTGTTCTCCGTAAATTGCGCGGTGTATCGCGAGACGCCAGCGAAGATGCGAGGCGCACCGCGCGCGTGGAATATTAATTAGGCGCCGGTGATAATGGAAGAAAAAAAAAAGAGTAAGGAGAGGCGTTGATTTTCGATTAGCCTCTCGTAAATAAATGGCTGCGCAAATTGTCCAATCTTTAGTTTCGACGAAGCGACTTTTAAGCGACTGCTTTGTAGCTCGTCACTATTGTTTATTTTTCTTACTTTAATGACATAAAAAATTGAATAATAAAGTTTTCCTGGGAATACGAGGTTGATAATTGCGTTTTGTTAAGGAGCGATTCAAAAGTGAAGGAAATAGATTGAATAAAATTGCTGAAAATACTGTTGTTGTGTGTACGAAAGAGTCTTTTCCGTCGATTGTGATAGAAATTTCAAAATAATTATTATCTTTTATATAACAATATTGGGAAAAAATACAAATAAATGTTGTTTTCGTCGTATGAGAGAATCTTTTACGCAGATTACCCTTCATTAAAAATATTATGACGCCACCTTCACAACATGAAATTCATTGGTCAACAGTTTTAAGCGGATATTAAAAAAAAAATCGCGAAAAAAGTTATTATTGCGCGAAACTGCTTAATTTACTAGTTCGTTAAATATAGTAATTTAAAAATGATTACAGTTTGTCATAAGCTCAACGACCTCGTAGACAATACAAACAAGTATCTGCGAAACACCTCATCTTTAAATAAAAAGATTCAAACTTATTTATAGATCTTCTATTCTAAAATTAAATACCTACATTCGCATTGATCAGTGTAAAGATTTTGCATCATCCAATTGATCATCGAAGTGGTAATTGATAATAACTTCAAGTTTAAATGTCGTTGAACTTTTCTATACTGAATTGATTTAAATTGGCAGTCACGAGTGCCTACGTATTTTTATCCACATTTCAATAAAGACGATTTATACGATATCCAAAAATAGTTTTCCGTAAATTCGTCTCTAACGAATGTAACTCTTTCCAGATATTTTGATACTCGCTTTTAAGCGAATTTAAAGGATAACTGATTTTTAGAATCAAACAAAAATAATCATATCCGGTCATTGATTATGATCGGATAATCACCGCTTTAATTAAATGCAACCCTAATTTAAAAGTCATCATTTTTACGTAAATTGTCTTCCTTGTGATTGGCGAACGAAGGAGAAAGAGAATATGGGTCGGGTAAAGATTGGAATCTGGATCAAAAGCATTGGAAAGAATTAGATTGATCAACTTTAACCCTTCTGCAAATGGCTCCTCGTTCAGCAAATTTGTATTTTATTGAAGCATAAAAACTTGACCAAAAATAAAGTAAGCTCGCTCGTCAATAAAAGCTCGCCGCATTCGCGAGGAGAGGCCGCAAACCTGCGGCTCCTGGATTTAGCTCAAACTCTAAAGAATGATTCTTTGGTCGTAAATAATGAAATTGTATCTCGAGATTTTCTTCTTTGGTGGACTTAGCAACAAAATAGAAGACTTCCTTTAAAAAATCTGGTAGAAATATGTATAATACCTTATGTTAGAGTTTGAAGAAGTTTCAAGAATTTAGATTATTTAGTTTAATTATAAAATAATAAATAATAATTTTTTATTGATATGAGAAACATCAATAATATAAAAATATTTTACAATTTTATACTTTAATATAGCAGTACCGAATTTAAATATTAATTTAACAAAATAATGTGAAATACATTTTCTCTCTGCATTCAATGGGTTAAAGATCCATACAGATCTGCACAGCTGCCTAATAAGTGTGACTGCTAAGTTGCGCACACAAATGCTGAATTTAAAGTTCGAGCCAAATACTACACGAATAAATATCGGTAAGACGAGAAATGTAGTACAAATTGCAATTGCTTCCTCCATGAGGAAGTTTTGTATTTAGTAGAGCTTTAATATATTATTAACCGTGCAGAAATCAGATGTTCCACTGATCCTAACCAGATCCCGAATCCTACGCTTCCCATAACGACCCAAGTATAAAAGACGGACAAAATCCTACCAAAATCCGCTAAAATTCCCCCGTTTCCCATCAAATCCCCCAGTATTTCCACTAGGCTATTATTAGCATAATTACCGGATCCAAGCACTTGCCTCGTTCACCTCCGTCGACAAGAAAAAAACGAAATACTCAACACGGGAAGAAGTGCGTTTCGGAAGCGAGGCAAACGCACCAGGGTATACTTTTTCAATTGACGGCACTCGGCTTCGAGGAAGCGCTCGGACGACAATAGGAGTCGTAAGCTCTCCGCGACCTTGCAGCGAGCCCCGAAAGCTCCCCGCGCACTCGGCGCGCCGTTGGGATACTAATGGGTAAATTGGCGCTCCTTGCCCGGCGGCTAATTGTCGCGTAATCCCGTCGGAAATTAGCCGATTGCGCGCGCGACGGATCAAGGGCTCGGGCGCGATATCGCGCGAAATTGAGCCGCGGAAGTTTGGTCACGCGCGCGCCGGCGATTTTCGCGACGGCCGTTTGAGAGAGCATAGTGACGAGGCGCACTCACGGCGAAGGCCGAGCAATTTTCCGCGGTCTAGAAGGGAGAGCGCGGAAGCCGAGGAGGACCGTTTCGAAATTGCGGCGAACAATTATTTTCGCGGAGATAAACGGCGCTTTCTGGGAAGGAGGGGAGGGGTGGCGCGGCGAGGCGAGCGAGGCAATTGCATAATCCTCCGTCGGGCAATCAATGTTTCTAATTTGTGATAATCTGAAATAGGACGTAACGAGACGAGGTAATAGCACATTGTTGATACTGCGTTTATTTTTAATCAGATTCATGGATTATTTGACTTTTAATGAAGCGCGTTTATTGTAACGCTGAAGTGGCTACTTTAAATGGCGTTTGAAATGATTTTTTAAGGATTGGTTTTACGCTGATTTCTGCGAATAGTTAATATTTTATTTTTTTATTTTTATTAATATTTTTGAAAGTTTTATTCTTGATAAGCAATTTTATTCATGCCTCACAAATGGTAGGAATAAAAGCTATAGAAATGAATTTACTTTTTCGTAGTTTAATTTTATATTTCTGAAAATGGTGTCAAATTATACTCTTGCGAATATTTTTATGATTTTGAAACTGGAATTTACGTGTAAAAATTTAAAACCCGTTCTGCACGGCAACTTTAAATAAAATGCTGCAATCTCAAGCATTAAAATTTTCAGTTCTCCTTTAGTGTACAAATTAGGTTTTCGCACATAAGATTTTCTTATTTATTTATTACAATAATAAGTGAAATTCTTTGTCTTTAAATACAGAAAAAAACATAAATAAATAAAGTAAATAAAATTTAGAAATTGGGATTAATAAAATTGCGCATCTGGCATGCATAATATATCTTCATTATTTTTAACAATTCAAAGACTTGAAATAATTATACACATCGATAGATTGTAAACAAAAGAAAATTGGTGCTGAATAGAGTATAATTCTTTAAATGCACGTGGTAAATACCTTTTGTATTGTAAGGCAATGAAGCTCTTTATTTTCATAAACGTGGTTATTGAGGAAAAAAAAGGAAAAGAATCGACCGAGTTGAATATTGATCCTCGTTTAAATGTCGACGATTAAATCATAAATAATCCTTTTAACTGCTTGGTCAGCGAATTTATTAACAATTATAATGTGAGAAAGAAGTCGGAGTACCGTAGAAAAAAAGTTTTTTTTTAGACTGCACACGCCTCTCTTAATTCATAGATTTGTTGTATTTATTCCACAGTCCGCAGCCATTTATAGCAATTGAAACTAGTTAAATACATAAGTAGGATAATTATCCCTGTTCTGTGCTGTTTCGATAGTGATACGTTGAAATAACTAGCTTTATACTACTTCAATTATTGTCCGTAATAAAAAATATCCGGAGATATCTCAACATCAAGTGTGAAATTTTTATTATGCTTTAGAGATCTTTTTATTTCTAAAATCAAATGGTGCATCGATCGACGAATGGTATATAGGAACCTCATTAAATTAAATAGATAAAAACAAAAATAGTATCAGTATTTCTTTTTTTTTCACGTGTGTCTATATATATCGGTATGAAAAATCGATTTGATTAGTTTGAAGGTAATCAATGTTGAAGATGTTCTTTTGTTTTTTTGTATTTTATCTCCTAAAACTTCCGCAGTCAAGTCATTGGATTTATGGAATACTACTTTTAATCATTCGAATTCGTATCTCGTATATAGTTTTAATCAAACTTGATTTACAGGTAAGATCGTTTGGCCATCAATTATTAACTATGATAAAATATCTTCACTATACTTTACAATCGAGAATAAAATTTCCATTATAAATAACATTTGTTTTCCACACAATATAAAACTAAACATGATATCTATATTTGTAAATCTGAGATTCAATTATCAAAGACTCATTCATTCCTTCCACCACATATTCTTTTTATTAGCCTCCAATATCTCCAAATTCATCTGTAAACTTTATCTGTCTCATTAATACCCTCCTCCCAATCGCACCTCGATCTTCGCGAACAAAAAAAATTGACGATCGATTGCCAGGTGTCGGTCGATAAAAACCCGAATCCCACGAGCTTCAAACATTTAACGACATCCGCGTCGATCAAATATCGAAATCGTCGATGATTTCGTCACGCCACTAAATTAACTTTAGGCGCGCGAGCTCAAGGCTCGTGCGAGCAGCGAGAAAGTAGTCGGTGCAACAACTCGCGGGGCAGGACCATTGGCGCTGCTCTCGGTGCCACGGTGTGAGATTCATTCAAGGACCGAGGATCCGGTCTGGGAAGGTCTTCGTTCGATCACCGCGGGCCCGGAGCTGCAAAGTGAATGTGCAACCTGTTTAAAAGGAGGAGGAAGGGCACTGAAACTGCCGGCGGACGGGCAAGGATTCCTCGCTAAATCCGTCGCGTCTCGCGCGCCGGCACGAATACTTAATTTGTTTGCTTCAGGAAATCGGCTTCTTTCGGTAGATGGATCTCTGAGCGACGTGATTTTTTTTTTGTGCCGAGTTTTTGCGGATCCACTGGGTTGAGTGTGAGCGAGATTTAGCAATAGAGCGAGATGACAATTATCGGCTGAACTTTGCTTTCGTAATAAAGGCTTGGTATTTATAAAGGCTGAATCAATTTTGCAAGGTGCTTGTTTTAGATCGAAAAATATGCTTTTTTTTATTTCCACGTTTCTTTGCGCTCGTGCCTTGAAGAAAAAAATTATTACCTGACTTTTATAAATGAAATCCTGTGTAAATCGAGACGATATTGGTAAACAAAGCAATATCAGATATTTTATATCTTTAATTATCGGGGCTTAAATTATTTATTTTTCTGGTATAAACAGAATCTAGTTTTAAAATATTTCAGCTTAGATATGCTTTTCATTAAAGCATCTCATACATTTTTTATTTGGATTCCTAGAATAGCTTCATTTAATTAAAGGTTATTCATCGGCTTAATTAGACATTGTTTTTCTAACCATAGATAAAAATCTGTTAAGTGTGCTCATTTTTACGCATTAGCAAATGAGCATAAAGGTGTTCAATACATTTTTTTTCTCGAGAACTAATAATCTTCAATTTTTTATAGATCGCGGTGACCAACAAAAAATATTCAAATGAAAAATTTGCATACAAACGAGATATTTTATGGATTTCCTTTATTACACTAAATTATTGTTTAAAAAACTTAATGACAAGATACACGTTTTTTAGTAAGTCGTTACCTTTTCTGTCATATCTGTATTTGTGGCAACATTAGTATACACGTGATAAAGAAGCTTGCGAAAAATTAGAACTATTTAGATAAACAGTCTAATCTAATTTTTAGATTTAGAAAATTTTCAGGGTGCATTTTATATATAATATTTTAAAAGTTTGTATAATTAGTGTAATAAGTAAGTTTTACCATAAAATTCTCTTCTCAATGTTGAAAATCAACAATTTATGAAAAAAGTTCGAAATTTATTGACACAATTTTAAAAAATTTACCACTTACCCAAGCGAGTCTAATTTTAAATTTTCGCTTGATAACGAAATAGCTGTATATTGAATATAATCATATCGCAGCTGCATTTTATTTACAATATTTATACGACGTTGTAATCAGAATTTATTCCAGTATTCCATTTAAACGTTTTTTAAAAGCACGAAGAAGCAAAATAAATTGTCAGACATACGCGTCACTCGGCTACTCAAAACACAGTGACGAAAAAAGAACAGCCCTCGCAAGAAGGAAAGGAAATTTCCACATTGATGAAATTCACTCATCGAGCACCGGCTATTTCTCACTCTCAATCCGAATTCTATCCAGAAGTTTCATCTTTCTCGAAGGGGAGAGACTGCCGTTCCTTTTTTTGTTTCTCGCGCTTCTTGTATTCCCGGACCATTTCACCTCGGCTTTTCCGCTATTCCGGGTGCGCCCGCGTAAGCATACACCTCTTTTCTCAGCATCAGTGCAACTTTTATTTTCCTCTCCTCTTCGAACGTCCGAAGCCGCCTTAAGCTTATGCACATATATATTTTCATGATTCTTCGAGCTTTAAAAGGTTTCCGCGTCTTGCGCCCGTCTTTTTACATATTTTCGATATTTCAATTGACTCAGCGAAAGGTAAATTTTGTTTGCGAGCCTGCGCCGGTGCGATAAAGTCCAGGAAAATAAAGCAATCGAAAATTTGCGCTATTATTCGAATTTGAAGGTATTCCGATTTAAGAAATCGCAAGGGACAAGTGTGTTTGTTTACGTATTGCGTTCAGAACTTGAATTTCAATAAAAGTGAAAAATGTCGTTCTTGATTTATAGATTTCTAAAAATTTACAAGAATAAAACTTTAAATGTAAATTACACCGAGAAACGATTTTTGTTTTCTTAAAACTTAGTATTTTACTCTAGAAAATAATACCGGCTGCGATATCTTGTTGAATTAAATTTTTCTTTCAAAATTAACTTTTTTTTGTTGTTTTAAGTTTTGAAGGTCCCTTATTATTTGGGACTTACGGACAAACGTTAAGTGGCAAATTATCACTTAACTATTCTTCTTATGCAAAGAAGCAACAGCTAATCGAATTTTTATTTTAAATTTCGGATATCCGGATGTACTCAAACATTCAAATCAAGATAATTAATAATCCACATAGCAATCTCATCGTAATAATTTGTATTATCGTATCCATGCGATTAACATATTAGTACCAATTAACATATTGATACTATGCGATTAACATATTGAGACTATGTCCGAAAATTCGGATTTTGATACCCGGATATTCGAATAGGATTATATTTCCAGTCTTTCAATGTATCAAACAAAATTTATTGAACAATTGACTTTCTTTGTTGCAGAATTCAAGAAAATGTTGCAAGGACAGTCATCCATCTCAAGGAAGGACCTAGCGGTAACAGCACTTGCCGAGATGCTGGGTACTTCGACACTAATATTTTTAGGATGTATGGGTGGTATCGGTGGATTAACTAGTCAACCTAGTCATATTCAAGTCACATTAAACTTCGGCTTAGCAGTGCTAATTGTCATTCAGGTAAATATTTTTAAAATCGTTATTTATGTTTGATAAATTTTGAAACCGAATAAATATTTAATTGCGATTTTTTAAATTTACGATTTTGCACGTCAAACGAATGAACGTATATACAAAGAGAGCCAAATATAAATTTATCTTGTTGCATTATCATCCCCGTGACATCATATAACGTGTCGTCTACAGTGTCACCCGCAGTAAATTTAATTACGCCTCCCTCTGATCCTATCGATGACAGATTCATACACATTTCGTCCATAATTCAAGTTAGCGCTTTTAATATCGTTACTAGCGTATTAAACATTTCGATTCAATTTTACATTCATTAAATAATTGTTGATATTCTTGGATAATACTATCTGCAACAAAAATAATCAAATATGCATTTTTTTAAAAGAAATTGCTATACTTAAAATAGTGGCTAATGATGAATCTAACAGATTGTTATTATGAACATTTATCACAGATTGAGAAAAAATTTTCCATTCATATCGTTTATCAACGTTTGAAAGTGCTAACTGGAAATTCTGTTAAAAAAGATGCTAACTAAAATATATATTATTTCCACTTAATGTCAAAAGTAATCTTGAATATTTATTTTCAGTGTTTTGGTCATATAAGTCATGCTCACGTTAATCCAGCAATCACGGTGGGTGCTGTGGTCTTGGGTAAAAAGAATCTGAAAGAGGCGCTAACTTATTTTGTGGCCCAAGTTTTCGGCTCCGTGCTTGGATTCGGTCTGCTCAAGGTTAGTAAACTGATAAACTCTTGTCTCCGTAAACTACGTCGCCAATTCGCATACTTTATATTTCATTTATTTTCCATTCCACTAATTCAAATATCTACTTCCTTCATTTTGCCTCTAATATATTATTTGTTAGTCAATACTGATTTCTTTTCTTTTACTTTAATCCCGATCCTTTTTATTTGTGCATTTCTTTTTCATTGCGTGGACTAGTGGAAAAATAATGCCGATTGTTTTATTCACGGAAATTTCTGAGGATAAAACCCGCAGGTAGTACCTTTCCTTCACACTATACTGCCAATTTCTCAGTTACAAAACAGACATTAATTCCTTAAACCTATACCACTGCTAATTCCGGAAACTTTCCTCCTTCATCGAAGCACTGCACCATCGTGCAAATATAAAATTTATTAGATGATAATTTTCTAGACTTTGCTCTAATTCCGTCGGCAAACATCATTTTCTTCCTACCACGACCGATAAATAAAAAACGAGGAAAAAAAAAATACTCGGGGTCAATGAATTATCAGTAATGAATGAATCGTCACGATACGCCTTCAAGAGCGCAATTGTGCAACGTCGCGGCGGCACTAAGCTGTGCATCTATTAAAGTTTCGCCGGTTTTGCTCTCGGACATTTTGTCACTGACGACCTTTGATACGCGCGCGCACATTCGAGCGGAATTTTCCCGATAATCCGCAACCCGGTGCCGCCTCGAGCTCCACACCGAGGTTCTTATATCGGCCGGCGTATCGCCTCGCTCGCTTTTTATCGCGCCCGCGTACATAAATTTCGCGATTTTTTTTTCGGCGACGCTCGCTATTTTCAGCGAGCGCAGGAGCGATCTTTTTATCAGTGGCGTTGCACGCAACCGATAATGAGCGACGGGTATCCGCGCGCTCGGCGCTGTATTGTTCAAATATTTGCCGGGGGATGTTGTGCGGATGACGTGATGCATTGCCGCTTATATTACAAATAAATCAGTAGCACTGATAGAGGGCTCAAACGAAGATGCAATCAATTAGCCGTGATTAATGAAATTTAGTTTAATCGCTCGTAATGCGAGGTTGAAAGAACATTAATGCTTATCGGGGTAAAGTTTACTCTGCTATTGCAGTAGCGTTTGGTAAAATCGTGCATTGGCCTTCATGAAATGAAACTTTTTTTATACTCATGTAGACATTTAATTTCGTAAAAAATGTTGCTTCTTATGCTTTCAAGATAGGATGAGTTTGAAAAGTGAAGTCAAGCTGTTCTTGATTTGATTGGGAATTAAGTGATCACGTTATTAATAGTCTGATTCTGTCTAAGATGAAAAGAGAATAATTTGATTTTAAATGAACTAGAGATATTTTCTATCAGTTCTGTTTGATTTAAATTAAATCATTTAATGTAATACGATTCATAAAAACAATATTTCAAAGTAAAGTTAAGATGTGAACTTACTTCTAAAACTAATGGTGGATCTACTGAAGTGGTGAAATAAAAACGAACTATCTACTGCATGTTTCGACTGCTTTTATTGCATTTCAAGGCAAAATTAAATTATAAGATAATTTACTAAGGCTACGCGAAGCTAACACACAAAGGAAGAATGCATAATAGAATGTCATGAAAGGGACTAAGTACTTAATAAAAGTAGTCCAAAGGTCGACAGTATGCAATAACGAGTGTGTTTTTACTTCACCACTTGAACAGCTGGATCATTGCCATCAATGCACCAAATTAGAATCGGTTACGGGCTAGGGAAGGGCCACCTTAAACTATTGAATGAAAAGAATAAATATATGATGACCGGAAAAAATTACAGCATAGAAAAGTAAATTCTAATTCAAAGAAGATAAGCTCGCGGAGATAAGAGGAAAAAAAATCAACTGATTAATGCAACCGTTAATCGCGAGAGAATAATCTTTATTAGAAAAATTTGAATTAGTATCTTCCGATATGTAATTTCAGACATCAACTATTATGAAATGAGATAACGTATCTGCGTACGCTAACGGTAATTAACACTTTATTTTATGTTTTTAAATGAAAGATGCTAAGGAGTCAAGTTATTGGTAAACTTGAACAAACCACACCTACTTTGTAGGATACACGTAATTTGCACTGTAATTTTAATCGAACATTTTTGATTATTCGAAGTGGTCAATGCCTTTAAAATGAAACAGTTTAAAAAACTGATTTAAATTTCAAATACATTGGACGTATGCCTTTTGTACGAAAGAACGCTCATTACTATTCGGATTTGAAAGCTTTCTGGTATGTTTAAAAAGTCATTTACCTCACTCAAGAATGTCGTTATGTAATTCCCGTGTGATATTCAATTAAAATTGCTTATTCCAGTTCTAAATTTGACCGTCGTATTTCCTACGATACATTTTTAAATTTGTTCACGGAGGAGAGCTTTTTTTAAACCGCTGATGTATAAATAGTAATTGCTGGATCAAGTTTGCTAAAATTTCGGAGCATTGTAAACATTCTTTGTAAAAGACATAGATTTAACCGCATTTTTGTCAGTATTTTTTAGACATAAGTAAGGCAGACACTTGGCTCTTAGAACATTACTTACACTATATTGTAATTATCATAAAAATTAAGTACCCCAGAAAAAACTTAGTTATAGTCGTTTCTTGAAGGAGTGCCTACTACATAATTTCTTTGAATAACTAAAATGTGGATTTAATTGGGGTTCAATTATTTTCATGAACAAAAACATAGTGTTACATCAAAAATATATCACATCACAGTAGGAGACGAAAATCATGAATCATATGATTCACGTGGCAGTGAAATTGTTTAAGAAATATTTAGTTGAAACTACTAATTTTTTCAGTTCATAACTCTAAAAACTTATCACTCTCCAAATAATGATTTGTTAAAATAAACCATATCTCATGTTAAAAAATTTGCGTTAAAAAAGAAATCTTTTTATTTTCGTTCTTTGTACCAAATATTTCCGTATCTTCAGGTGGTGACACCGGTGGACTACTTGAAATCCAGCCCCGACGGCCCGCTGGACGAGTTCTGCGTGACGACGCTGCACGCCGAGGTGTCGGTGATCCAGGGCCTGCTGCTGGAGGGCATCGCCACCGCCATCCTCATGCTGATCGCCTGCGCGGTGTGGGACCCGCGAAACGCCCAGAACACGGACTCCGTGGCCATAAAGTTCGGCCTGGTGGTCACGGCCCTGGCGACCTCCGTGGGGCCCTACACCGGCTGCAGCATGAACCCGGTGCGATCCCTCGGCCCGGCGATTTGGAACCGATACTGGAAGCATCACTGGGTGTACTGGCTGGGCCCCCTGGGAGGATCCCTCCTGGCTTCGCTTTCGTACAAGGCGATCTTCTCGCCGAAGGACGAGGACGACGACGATACGATCGCGGAGAACCTGGCGCTCAACAGTATTGATACGCAGAAGCCAGAGGTAAATGATCGATGTTTTTTTTTCGTAGGAATGATAAGAATCAGTGATGATCATGCACATGCATTTTTCATTAATAAAATGGTATTTACATTTTGTGAAGAGGCAAAATCAATTTGCTACTATTTGGTATCAACTTGGTACTGTTCCTCAATCATGCTTTTAGTGCTTTTTTAAGCACAATGG
The DNA here is from genome assembly GCA_900480045.1 of Eurytoma adleriae. Lineage (NCBI taxonomy): Eukaryota > Metazoa > Arthropoda > Insecta > Hymenoptera > Eurytomidae > Eurytoma > Eurytoma adleriae. The sequence continues at coordinate 123,536 of UXGC01000336.1, forward strand.
TAAAATCCAGCGCGCTCGATTACTTCCTGTTCACTGTTAGTAAATTTCAGACAAATTCTTCATTAACAATAACACATATTTTTTCTTTTTTCAATTAAATGATTATTATCAGAAATAATACAATGGAATTTTTCATGCAAAGATCCAACTACAAAATTTAAAAACATTTTAAATTTTGGCGCCACCGGATATTTAATCATTATCCAAATTATCCAAATTATCTAATCAAATCTTTTTTTTCGAAGCTTCATAGCATCCTGTCATCGTTTTTTAAGAGAGGATTACGTACCATGTTTTAGTATAATATTCAGAATAGAGTAATAATACTTTCTATGAGGCAAAACAGTGATAAATATGTACACCCTGATAATATTTTTTCATAAATATGGTGTGAAAACATCGATTAACCAGAAAATGTCAAGAGAAAAGAATGATCTGTCAAAAATGAATAAAGACATTGACTACTTAGAAGTAGTAATAGTCGAGTATGTGCGGACATCGATTTTCAATCAATTTTTGTTACCCTTTGGCTTTTCCAGGAAAGGGGATTCATTCTGTTATTTGAAATTTTTTTATATCTTTACAGATAATAAAAGTTTGGTACGACTTTCAATTCAAGCATACGGATAATTTCTGAATTTACGTTCACTTTCCGTTACCTGTCATTCGGGTGTATTCATAGGCAGTTAGTGAAATTTTCACTGTTTCACATGTAGAAAGTATTAATTGATTAATATTTAATATTATTTTTTTTTTAAATTACTATTTATTGTATATATTTTTATGCATTCAGTTAACTGGCTTACTTGACGATTACGATTCATAAGCAGAGCAGATAGGAAAATTGCTAAACTAATAAGCAGCAACTACGTATTTGACTTTATACATGAACGTGCACGTGTTAATGTATGAAAACGCGTAAAATCATGGCACGCAGAATAACGGGTATGATCGTCTCATTTCGGTACCCAGTTGGAGCGTAGAATTTTGTATTTCAAAGCATGCAAAAAATTGTTGTTTGCCATATAACAACTTTAATAACGTACTGTTAGCGTAATTACTAATTACAGGTAGAAATTAAATCATTCATTGGACAGAATGTTAGTTAAATGGTCAAGACTAAAGGTTTGTTTTTGCACGTCGATGAAGCGTTTTTTCGAACAGTATTTGTCCGTATAGACTAGAACGAGGAGTGCCAAAGTACTTATTAAATACTGGTTTTAAAAAGTGGCTATTTTTTAACCATGATTCGGACGCACAATTTAAAAACCACCTCTTTTGACGAATAAATGGTGTTATTATGATTTCGAGCTCACACGGCAGAAAATTTTTGAATAACATATATTAAGAAATATTCATTCATAACTACATCATAAATATTATGTTATTTGTTCTTTCTAACATAAATGTAATTAGTTTTACTTTTATTTTACATGAAACCATTTTTCCCAATGTATGATCATGCAGTTATGATTTTAACCTTTTTTCACTCTTTACATGAGATTACAAGCTAATAACATAAGTTGCTAATAAATTGATTCAATTCCTACCTGGTTAGTTTTGAGATTTTTACAATTGAATAAATGTATTGAAAATTGGTTAAGATAGGAGGAAGTGTATCGATTATATGTCTCAACTTGGTTGTTTAAAAATTCAACTTCTTTTTTAAGTATGATTAAAAATAGGAAACTAAATCTGTCAAACATCAATTTGTCATTGATAAATCCTTATCAAACAAAAAATTAATATATTCTTTTATACTCATTTATTTTAAATTTGGATTCATCTTATATTTCAGAGGCAATAATAATCGCTATACTTATACTTTTAAAGTATTTTCTGGGCTCGGTGATGGTTGATAGAATTTAAAAAGTAAAACAGCTGATAACATTCATAAACCATGTGATAATTTTTTTTATAAAAATGCATAATAGTAACAGTAACACTATATCTTACTACTCATATTTTATTTTAGTAATAATATACATTTAAGCTGGTTTAATGGAGGCTATAGTTACTGTGATATTTTGTAACAACAATTTAATATATGTTGTTTGTTGTTGCGTGTAAATATCTTATTAAACAAAAAAGGTGAATATCAATTAAATGTTAATCAATTAACTCATATTTAAACAGGTTTAATATTACGTCCAAATATTTTAGAACTATATTCACATTGTCAATAATACGATGAATAATTAAACTGTTGTTTATTTATTTAAAGAACACCTTTTTTATCAATTTTTTTATGTCTAATCTTTCTTTAAATTTTACATTTATTTTAAGAATAAATTATATTCTTGTTACAGCACATCTGATCTCGATTAGCTGCTACATTGCCAAAGACTTTCTACAAAAATGAATCGTCTAAAAACGAGAAAGAATACCAACCCATAGAACTCTGCAGTACACATTGCTGGGAGTTCAAAAGGTGATAAGAGCTTGCAGAACAAGACGAAAATGGAAGAATTATCCCGGTGACGAGTGAAGTATTTTGCTTGCAAAAAACAAAGAGGAGTCTTTCAGATCTTGCTATAGCCATTTTGATATGAAGAAAAAAATGGACAAATTGTACTATAGCATTAATCGGACTTTCAAAATTGTGTTTTACTTTGTTTTCGACAGGAATGGTGTACATATAATACAAATGCGATGTATATATTACTAGATATTCAAGCCTATTGTAAATTGATAATTGACTACTTAATTATTGAATTCATTTCTAAATTAATAACGATAATGGAATGTAAATTTAATGATTAATTTTCTGTACAGAATTTATTCTTGTATTATATTCTACTATCAATTTAATAATAGGACTGACTTGAAATGTTATTTTTTTAAAAAATCACTAAAGAAACGTGTTTATTTTCTAATGAAGTGTTCAACAATGCTTATCGAGATCAGTGTGAAATATCTATTATATTTTTTATAACGAAGAACTTGAGTGAATCAAAAATATATTCATTGAGTGAACAAATACAAATAATTTTTTATAGTATGCTTCTAATGAGATACTCAAACTTGACTGATGATCAAAGATATTATGTACAGCGATACTAAATAAATCGAACTTACTACGCATATACCTTTTAGAGTTTCAAGTACACAAACCCTACACTGCAGTAGATCAACTGGTAGCCATATAAATTACCAAAGGTACCCGAAGGACGAGGGTCTGGCCGATTTTGATAAAATTTAATTACATTAATTTACTAATCTGTGTATTTTATCACAAAATAGACTATAAAAAAGCCTAATAACATATCAGTTGAAACGGTTAGTCTTCCGGGTACTTCTCTTGGTAAACTGTCATAATCAAAGTGTTATAATTTTCAACTAAGGAAGATTAGAATGAAACGAATGCATTTCAATTAAATATTTTGATATATTGATTTTAATTATACGACAATTTGGGTACCAGCAATTATTTTTATATAGTAACAGAAATACGTAATATGTTTAAAAAAATTAATTAAAAAAAATTACATAGTTTTGTAAATATAAAGATTCTGTAAATAAAAATGCCTTTACAGAAGAAAGATTAATGATGTAAATTTTCTTGATCCTTCTGTGCAGAAAGATAGGAAATTCGTATATTTTGGATGATATATTTGTGGTAATCTGAAAAAGGGGTTTACTCACAGGGGCATCTTAAGTAGTGTTGAGTTATGATTTTAATAATTGATGTTGAAACTATTTTATGAAAAACATTAAACGTTATTCAATTTATAAATTTAACGTTTTATTTCACTATGTATACTTTAAACTAATTTAATGGAATACATTTTTAAACACTACATTTTTACAACTAACAATAAGAAGTAATATCGTTTTAAAGATAATTACGCATAAATTACTAAGAAGAATTGTATATTGGTATTTGTTCATTGACAGATATCAATAATTTGTCTCCATAAAAACTGTAATTTTTATGTTCAAAGGTCTTCCTTATTTATTAAAGCATTTTGCAACATATCACTACTATCATGTTTGCATTTAGAAACACTAAGTGTTTGTTATACGAAAATGTAAAAATTTTCATTTAAATAAAATATATTTTAACAAAATAGTGTTTATTTTTTTATCAACCATCAATTCCACCTCATATTCTGATGGGTACACTAGTAAGTTTCTAATCCAATCTATAACGAATGAAAGCAAATGAAGCAAAAAAGCCGCAACTCAAAATAATAAGCGAAACAAGTCGAAAGCCAGCGAGTAAACCGTTAGTTACGCTTAAGATCGGGCGCGACGGACCCAAGCAAAAGCGAACTTTTCGCCCGGCGCGGAGAAAAAGGTTACGACAGATCGCGTTAACGCGCGCGATGAAAACATCAAGGCAGACTAAAAGCACTAAAGCCGCTCAGCCTCGCCCCCCGCGCGAGCAGCTTTTCGGCTCGCCTACTTGCCACTCCGCTAAGTCCCGGCAGGCAGTGCAGTTCTCCCCACCCCCTCCGCCCCCTCGTCGGCGGCATTAGATTTATGATAGTGTACTCTCGATAAGTATCTGACGAAGCGCCGGCGGCGGGGCTCTTGCGGTACATTAACTGCAGTGTATCCGCAATCTCCGCGGCAATTTCCGATCCACTTACGGCGCGACGCCGTCGCGTCCCTTTCAGCGAGCGCGCGGGGGCGGCAGCGCCGCTGCTCATTTGCGTGCCGACTAGGCGCGCGAAGTCGAGGAAAATCGAGTCCGGGAGATAATCTCTCGCCTCGGTGGCGACTTTAACGCCCGTTTCCCCAGCCGGGGCTTTGCATCTTCTTTTTTTTTATCTTTGCAAGATGCTTCGGGGATTGGAAATTGGACGAACGACTGCCGGGCCAACTTGAGGCGGGGGTGGGACTGGAGTTGCGCTTAAATAAACGCGAGGAGTGTGGCGGCGGACGCTCGAGCGGTGGTTGCGGAGTTTTTTTTTATCTGACTTCGTGCAGCCGGGGAGTTTTACTTACGTGGGAGATAAATGGCGGGAATTCTTTTTCGGGGATGATTTTATTTGAAAGTTATTTTTTGATAGCTGGGGTAGTGTTATTTGCTTTGGCAGGACAATTTTTTATTAAAAATTTGGCAGAGAAATGATGAGTTTTTAATTATTTCTAATTTTTTGCTACAGCATTACTTATTAAAATATAGGAATGAAATAGCAACAAGTAAATTATCTTACATTTTCTTTCTATAAATATCCTTTTATCTTCTTGTTTTTATAGTTTTTATAGTCTCCATCTTACTTTTTACTATATGAAGTGGGTTCTGATTGTTGCGAAAACTAAAATAATTAAAGAGAGAGCGTTGATGTTATACTTACTAATAAAACAAATGAAAAAGTTTCAAGAAAAAAAAAGAATCTTTTCGTGTTTAAATTTCAAAAGATATGTATCAATGTAAGCCAATACTTTACAAACCTTCTGAATTTAAAACGAAATTTAAATATAATCTAAATTTGATAACTTAAATTAAAAGCATTGAATAACTCTCAGCACATCAACCGAATGTCAAAGAAAAGTTACAAAACAAAAATCGAACCGTATTTCCAATTAAATTTGAAGAATCAAGGGTTGATTTTATTTTTAAAGTTAAATCGAAATATGAATAATATAATATGGATTTGATTGTTTCCAACAGTATCGAATATATCGGAGGATATCAATCAGATAAAAAAGGAAAAACAAAGAAAACAAAATAAAGTAAAAAACAAAAAAGAAACAAAATTGTTTTCTATTTGAGTTTTAAGAAATCGGAACTTTTAGAACACTTTTAAATCAAGCTCTAACGCAACTTAAAAATATAGAACAGATTTATTTGCAGAAAAATTATAAAACGTTTCAGTCGATAATAAAACAATAGAAAAAAGAAAAAAAACAAGAAAGAAACTAAATTATTATCCAACATCGAATAATTCACAGAACACCAAACAAACATTCTAGTTAAACAAAATAACAAAAAGAAAAAACTAAAATAAGAAAATAAAAATGGAACTAAATCATCCTCTTATTCCCTTAGGAAAATAAACTTTTGAAAATCTCTTTATAAAACTACTGTCGAAAGTACGAAGGAATTACTGATGAACTACTGATAAATCACTTAATTCCAATAGTAAATTGGCAACTACTAGTTCTACTGACTAGTAACTACAGGGAAACTACAGGCAAACTACTTGGGAATACACGTAAGTATAGTCAGTAGTTTGTCAACAGTTGTCAATTTATTACTAGAATTAAGTAGTTCATCAGTAATTTTTAGCAATTAGTTCTAACCCAGTAATTTATTTTCATAAGGGTTAAATTTCAAGAACCGTATACATCGACTCCGAAGCTTTTCATCCCAAGCACCGAAACGAGAACGAAGTCGGCAGCGCATCAATCACCAATAAAACTCGAAATCGCGGCGTTACAATAATTCACGCGCAGCCGAATCCCCGATATTTCCTACTCAGCGCACCCCCGGACGTATCTCGGGCAGCGTCTCTCCCGCGGCATTACTCATCAGAGCGATTCCTCAGTCTATTTCCCCGCAGGCGCGCGTCTGCAGAAGCGGCTCCCGCTGCATACATTCGGGCCGATCCGCCGAGGCCGGAAGTTGAAGCTGATCGAAATCCGGGCGGGCGGAGCTGCATCCCGCGGCCGCGCGCTGGGGATATCGGGGGAGCGCCGGACGGGCGCAGCGCTAATCCTCGCGAGAATCTGAGAATCGCGAGATGGGCATGCCTTATACCCCCGGCATCGATCGCGGGATTCGGTTTCGCGCGGCCTACGGAGCCAAGGGCGTACGCGAATCTCCCGGTGTGCACATTGTTCGCCGAGGCGGAGAAACTACTCCGCGGGGTGTAAGGGGTAGTTCGATGCGCCGGGGCGACTGATTGCGGCAAGGGCTCCAAGTTGCGAGCGGAGGTCGAACCCGCGACCCGTTTACTCGCCTGCGAGTGTTTATGAATTCAATTAGAAAAGCGGGGGTGGGAAACTTCCGGTCGCGGCAATTTGGATTTCTACGAACATCTATAAGTGAAATTTTATAAAATTTTATAAAATTTAATAAATAAAGGTGAACATACCTTAAAACATTAAACTCGTCCACATATTTCCATCGCACAATAGACATAACTCCAGTGCAAGTGAAATTTAATAAAATTTTATAAAATTTTATAAAATTTCACTTACACTGGAGTTCAGTCTATTGTGCGATGGAAAACTGTGGACGAGTTTAATGTTTTAAGGTATATTCACCTTTTGCGATTGATGCACCTGTGTATGATCGATTTTCTATATCGGTACCTAGCGGCGATTATTTATGGCAAATGTCAATAAAATTGATGTTTAAGTTAGATGGCCGCTTTTATCTGCCACACATTAAAATACATAGTACTTCAATATTTATAGAAAGTCAATATTGATGTGCGTGTCAGAACGATATCAAATAAATCCAAAATAAAATCTAAAAAAAAGGAAAGTGGGAAACAGCAGTTTCCACCCACGAAGAAACTGTGCAGCTTCTTCCTAGAAACAAACTGCAAATAACTGCTTTTTTTACATTCAGTCAGAAGACGAATTACTTCTATTTCATTGTAGAAAATAGTTTCTATGTAGTAAATCTATTGAAAAATTGAAGTGCTTAAAAAAAATACTTTTGCTACTTTTATTAGAAAATGTTCTTATATCAAATTTTGAAAATATAATGTTATTTCATTGCTACCTCTAAAGAAGAAAAGCATTTTTCAAAGAAGACGATTTTAATTTGCCATTTTGGAAGCTCTACAGAAAAGTAAACTCTCGCAGACCCTGATAAATTCGAGGTACCATTCGTATTACTTTACTTTAATGCTTCAAAAATCGCAAATTAGAATAGGTCTTTTTTGAAATGTGGTTTTCTTCAAAAGGCGGCTATATAATATTAGGAAGTTAAATCTAAATTGTGCAATTATTACTGAAATTCTATATTCTGTTGTCAAACTTGCAAATATTTAATTTTTTCCAATGTAATTCGCCGCTACTGTTTAAATATTTTTTCAATTTTGCATATTTTACTCACCAGGTGCTCTGCTAGTTATTTAACGAACTTCTGACCAAAGCTTTCACTTCGTGATTTATATTCGGAGAATTCAGTTGCCTTGTTTACATTCAACCAACATGGACGTACGATGACTCTTTAAATTCGACAAATTTATTTGAATGAATCAGTTTTAATCTCACGTAACAAAGTATATTTTATTCCCATTTTACTATACGGTCAGTTTTTAAATTAATCGATTAGTGTTTTTATAAGTGTTTTTGTGAGCCATCGTACTAGCGCCTGTGATTGTTTGCAAAAGGGAAATATGGATCGCACGGAAATGTGGGTCGTTGAGTCTCTCAAGGTACTACGATGCCGAGAAAGCAATTTTTGTTAATACTACAATTTAAAGAAAGAAACTGCATTTTGTTTTAAGAAGTTATGGGATTGAAATATACTGAACGAATTGTGTTTCTTAAAAAGAGAAAAAAAATTTATTTAATCATTTTAAAACAATTCAATTTAATAATAGAAAGTAATAATTATATCAAGAAAATATTCTATTGATTAAATAATTCCTTATTTCAATTAAATAATTTATTTTGTGCTCGGTTCATATCTATAATTATCTTTCAAGTCAAATTCTCGTATTTTATTAAAGATGTAAAAAATACTCAAATTTACTTTGACGTGTAGATATACAACGTCTATAGCAATGTTTCCTTATCAATGCTTCCTTATTTATTTACTTTTAGTACGCAAACGAGAAAAGCGGTGATTGTTCCGTATGTAGCCAGCGCTTGGAAGGTTCAGTGCCAGTGTGTGCGCAAGGTCACCAACTGTGCGTAAAATGCAAACCCCAGACATCTACCTGTCCTTTCTGTAAAGCTAATTTCACTGGTATAAGAAACTACATACCTGAAAGTGTACTGTCAAAATTTGAAGAAATCAAGGTGATTATTTTATTCTTCGTAAAGCATTTTAAAAACTATTTTATTTCTAAAAAAATGTAGACTCCGAGTACTGACTTCATGATTTTCATTTCGTCCGTCAGATTTCATTGACCGATGAAGACGAAAAAGTTAACGAAATAATCGTCGAAAACCATCTTCAGGCGCAAAATTCGGATATGGTGCAGAAGAACGCACACGAGGAAAGTCCACCGTCTCCTAGCAATCAGAGCAAAATAACCAATGCGGATGAAACTGGCCTGTCGGTGGAAGGTAAAGGAAAATTTCCCTGCAGAATTGGAGACTGCACCGATGAACTGCCGTACGGTCGCATGGTTCACCATATTAGATACCTCCACGAAGAGTTCTTGATTGATGTAATTTAATTGCACTTTCGTTATGTTTTATTATGCCGGTGAGAAATTGGGTTTACTCAATAATTTTATTTATTAGGTGGACACAGTGCAAGGCAACGAATACACAAACACGTGGAGAATATTGTATCAGATAAACGATACGTTTGATAGGGCCATTTACATCCCCAATATGGGAATATTTTTCATCAAAATCGTCACCAACGAGGAAGGCGATATATATGGATGCGTCCAGATTACCAATAGCCGAGTGAATGCCAAGTACTTCCATTACAAATTAGAAGTTGGCAATAAAAATACTTTCGTGTGCTTTGAAGGACATGTACGTATTGCTTTTTCTTTTTATTCCACGATTAATTGTATAAAATAAATTTGAATTCGAGTAAATAGACATTAACTATTTTGTTATATTTTTGCAGGTTTTGGGGAGTCGTACGGTCTCGCAAAATAATCAAAAAAATGGTCTTTCTATTCATAATTCGTACGTACCACATCTTTTACAGAGAAAGAAATCTTTTGAGTGTATTTTAAAAATCACCCTCTTACCGCATTCACCGAGCTTACCAAAGCCACCGAAACTAAAGAATAACGTAAAGAGCAGAAAATCATTATAAGTTTTATGCAAAAATTAAAATTTAAGATTAAAGAAAGATTAAAGAAAAATACTACAAAGTAGATAGAAAATTAACGACGAAAATAAAAAAAAAAATTACAATTTATTACGTAATTTATTATAAATATAATCGTTGTGTATTGTAATTTATTTTTGCACAACTATAAGTGTTGCTGGTGAAAAAAGTTTGAAGTACCTAATATTGGTTTTATGTTTGAGACATAATTCATAAGTTGTTAAACTATTTCTTCATTTTATTGGGCTTTAAATGTTCAAAATCAAAAGTTTATTAATAAGTGAATCTGAAAACAAAATATGTACTGCAGAAAATATTACTAAGAAATTGTATTTAACGACTAATGAAATGTGTTAGTAAAATAATACAAACCAGCTGGATTGGTTTTTATTTGAAGACTGAATACCAACTAATAATTTTATGACTCGATTAGATGTAGACTGTAAGAACTATTGTAAGAACTATTGTAAATTAAAAAATAATTTTGTTGGAATCTTGCGTGCATAAATGTATACTATTTATTACTAAAAATTGAAGCCATTTTTTTTAAAAAAACTGTTGTGTTTCTACCATGTACAATGCAAAATAAACAATGAAAGATGTATGTTATAAATATTAATAAAACAGATTTCAATTTTAAAATTTTTAGTAAATTTATTTAATTATAAGTCAACTAATTACGTGTATTTATAAATAAATAATACATTCTAGACAGTAATTGCAGAAAATCTTACTGAAAGTGATACAACATTTTTAAAGAAATGTCTGCTAGATATTCTGTGGAGTGTGTACTGTTAACTCTGAAGATTTTATCAACAAATATTGAATTCGGTCTCCATGTAAATTCATTTATACAAAATTTTCTTCGATAACAAAATAGCTTAAAAGTGATATATTAGGCAGTGTTAGATTAGATGCTTTATTGATACTAAATGATGACATATACCTTGCATACTGAATACATTTCGATTACATTCGCTGCAGTTCTTCTCAAAACAAAATTAGATTTTACGACAGACAATTTACTTAGCCAAAGTTGCACAAAAAAATTCGCTATCTCCACCATAACTAAATGCAACAACAAATTAAAGATAGAGACAAGTAATTTACATCTTTTAAAAGCACCAAACAACTGGTCGGTCGAAACGAAACCGAACAATATTTCCCACCACCCCCGCCAAGTTTTTCGTAACTCGCGCTAACAGAACGAGCGCCTCCCTTTTTTCAAAGCCCTATTTTCCGAACTATATCGGCGTCGACTTCCGCGCGCGCGGCGTAAACTCGGGGGCGCGTGTGTCGGGCTTTTTTCCGCGATTTCCGCCTGTCACAACAAGTTTCGCTTGTTTCGCGCGGCGTCGCTCGAAATGAAAATGTACGGAGGGCGGGCGCCGGCGCTCCAATATCTTGGGCCGGCGCGGCAGTGACAGATGCGCGCCTGGGGCCACGCCAACCTCGAGCGCCTAGACGTCAAGTCGGCTTGTCTGCCGGTAGGCGCTTGCGAGCGCGCGCGCTGCACCAGCCGAAAAACAAAGTGCGCCGTCTTGCGCCAAATGCACGCGGCCCGCCTACGCCGCGAGAGGACTTTGCACCCGAGTGCCCTTATCCGTTTTTTATCGCGACTTTCTCTTTTTACTCTGTCTTGCAGGCCGCCGAGGATGAAGAATCGTTTTGAATTTTATGCTAAAATTGATGAAGAATCGTTTTGAATTTGATGCTAAAGTTGATGAAGAATCGTTTTGAATTTGATGCTAAAATTGATGAAGAATCGTTTTGAATTTTATGCTAAAATTGATGAAGGATCGTTTTGAATTTTTTGCTAAAATGGATGTATGCAGTGGTGTTTTCATCAACGACGATTTTATTTGTGATTTTTTTATATTTACTTTGGTAAATGTTTCCAAATGTAGGATATAAACTCCGATTGTTGTGTGTCTGCTTCTGTGATTGAGGTTTTCTCTTGACGATGTAGCACGAGGAATTGTGTGAATAACAATTGCTATTATCTTTTGTTTTTTTATATTATGTATAAGATTCTTCGAAAAAAAGTTATTATTCTTAGTACATGTCCGACATAAATAAGTTTCTTCTGAATATTCACTCCGTGAATGATCGAGGAGGTGATATGCAAATCGTCGATAACGTGGCTGGTGGCGAATTCGACAGGTTTGTACCTGTAGGTTTGTACAGGTAAAATTATATGTAAATGCAACATTTATTTGGTAATTAGATGTTAGACCTTGACATTGAACTTAATCTTCATTTTGCATATGAAAAAGGTTAAAAATGACCTGTAGGAATCAAAATCAGTGTTCAAAAAAGTTAAAGTTACGAGTTCCCGTGCTAACAGAATAACTAAAATTTTGATCTTATGGCTACTTTAGATTATTTCATGGATATCTGAACTAAAATTTCTCGCTCTTTCGGAATCTGAAGTCAGAAATTCCGTATTTTGTCTCTTCTGCTCTCCTTCATTTGGCGATTTAAAATCTTTGTAAAAAAATGAGTTTTTGTGTTGAGAAGTGAACTGCTGAATGAAACTAAACATGTAACATCATATAAGGACTGAGAAAATTCGTAAAAGTGCTTAAATGAGGGGTTTCGTCTATCAATTCGCTTTAAATGAATTACCTACTGTCGCAATATATAACTGTAGGCACTCGCGAATAGTATCCACTTGTTTTGATCGAGCCATCTTAATTAGGTAAGCTTGTGCGTCTGGAGACATTTTTATTTACATTCACGTGAAAATTAATTATCTCTAAATACGAAGTAATATTCCTTGAGACTAATCAACAATTCAATCTCATCTTATCATGATACATCTCATCTTATTTTTTTCATAAAAATAGTTGAATTACTCGATGACTGTTTCCATTACAAAAGATTCTGGAATTATTGCAGCAGAATCAATTGATACGGATAATCACTTCAACAATACATCTAGGAAAATCAGATTGGCAATTATTGTATTTATAGATATAACAAGCCATATAGATAAACAATTGCTCCTAAATATATCTTTAAATAAAACGCGCCTTTGATACTCTTTAAATAAAACGCGCTCCTGATAACAGGCTAATAAAAGTCAACATCAATAAAAACACGAAGTAAAGTTTTCATAAATCATACGAACAAATACCTAAATTCCGAGTAATAAAAAAGATAAGCTACCTTGTTACATTTAACGGCAGAATCGACAAAGGCTCATTGAATTTTAAATCGTTTTCCTTAAAACTCGCTTTATCCCTGTTAAAATGAAGAAACGTTTCTATGTCAAGCCTTTTTTTTTTCTTCCTTTCAACACGACGAAACTCGTTTTTCCCGTCGCAGCCAGCAGAAACTCCGACATCGACGGTTCGCAACTGTTCATTACGAGCCCCTGCCCGGAGTCAGCGGCCGATTCGAAATTCTCGTTAGGTCCTTCCGCGATCTGCCATTAAGGCGTCGAAATCAGTTGCGAGGCCCTTTTAAAAGCTCCGCGCGCGTCACATAAGAATCCGTTTTTATTCCCGGCCGCGACGCACGTGTGGCGCAACTTTATTCTTGCATTTTTCTCTCTCCCTCGGCGGCGAGCACGTGCATTTTACGGCCGCCAACGTCGAGGCCGGCTTTTTCTCGCGGAGTCTCGGCCCGACCGGGAAAATCGTTAGCTTAATAACGCCGAGGGGGAAGTAGACGGTAAACTGCAATGCCGATGCGTTGAAACCCCACCCTCGAAAGTTAAACAAGAAAAAGCTCACTCGTATAAGTCAACGGTCGCTTATTTTGCGTCAAAGTCTTCCACTTATTGCGCTCGCAAAATGTGGAAGTCGATTTGAGTTAAAACTGTGCCAATTGAATTTAAACAGTCCTTAATTTTTTTTTTCGAAAAAAGACTGATTTTTTTTTATATTTTTCACGTCTCTCTACACTATGAAAGCAACAAGAGGAAAAGATTTGATATAGAATAAAATTTGTTTAAACCAATTTCACTTATTCAACTTTAGATGGGACTTTTCGATGAGCGGGATTTCCAATTGGCCCTGTCCGCGAGCCGAAATGACGGCCGCAGTGGCAACACGTTGGAATTTCGGTATCTACGGCTCCGCAGTCTGCAGCTGATGTGTATACGAGTCGTTATTAGCCAGATGCGACGCTTCTAATTAGGCGGGTATCATTTATACCAGCTTTAAGTTAACTGCTATTTCTGTGAATATATCAAGGATTTACGAAGGACAGATTGAATTTTGCAAGAGATTTTCTGTCGCGCCGTTGATTTATGAATGGCTGCGAAATGATTGATTAGAGATGTGGTAACAAATTCTCGCTGATAAAGCGTAATCGATTTCTTTATCTAAATACATCGGTAATTTTTTAAATTAATATTCAATGGCCATTAATTATATACCATTAATGTATGTTAACATACTAATTAATATACTAATTGATCATAGTTTATTAACTTTTTATAATTGTACACTATCTGCGACTTTTTAAATGAACTAACTTTTTTCAGCTCTTCTTAGCTTTATATAAAATAAGACAACCAATAATTAAAAAATGTTGTAAAGACCTAAATTAACTTTTTTTACTAGGCTAACTGCTTGGTAAACATTAGCAAATGCGTGTGAAAGCAAAGAAGAAAAGATCAACAGAATTTTGGCATGCTAAATTTACTCGTTTGATTGCGTAAAGCTTTCACCACTTTTTATTAGAATGATCTCAATAACTGCACCCGATGAAAGTGCTAAAAAGTATACGATCTCATAACGTGCGATTCGTGCAATTTTGGTGCAGTATTGCGTCAGTGATTCTAATAATTCTTATCGAGTGCTCAATAGAATTCCGCGACATTAAAAATATTCATTTATAAATAAATGTCGATTGTTAGATAATCGTTCGAGGAAAAAAGTACCATACTATATATCTACTTGACCAAACCATTGTGTGCAATATTTATCAAAAATATACGTATACATAATGTTTAAACAAAATTGGTGCAGTTTTTCTATTCCTCATCAAATTTTTTACTTGAAAAATTATTTTCAATGGTTCCATAAACTTAATTTTTATAAGTACTATTTCAAAAGAAACGCGTAAACGCAAGCAAATAAAAAAAACTTAAATTTTATAATCTTTATAGTATTTTTAATTTATAACGTCATAAAGAAAAAAAATATTTTTGATATATGTAAAATTCGTCGCGCAATACAAGCAAAATGTCTACAGAATAATAGTACAATAGAGACGGCGCGATAGTGAAGAATATCTACGCTTACCAATTTTCCTAAAAAAAAAAGCAATATCTCTGTGATTTACGCTTGGAAATACAAGCGGCACGAATTCCCCGTTAATAATTCAGTTTTCAATCTGATCCTAATGCTAGGAAGAATTTTCTTTCGCGTCCCTTCTTGTCGCTGGTTGTGTAGCACTAACATTTCAACTTTTTCTTTGCTCTATGTTTATTCAGCTTTTTGCCACTTTTTTCCGCGAGCTATATTTCAATATTGAAATATTGATACGTGATACAGATTTTTTAAAGGCATGATTCAAATAAATTCTGATGTGAGTTTCTTTTGATTATATTTTTTATTACTTTCGTATAGATTTGTTTAGGTTATAATAATCACTAATACGAATTTATAAAATGAATTATGCAAATTTTTTTTTATGTTATAATATACACATAATTTCATTTTTTCTACATGTTCACGTTGATTGACTAAATTATTGACTACACTTTCTTTCACTCTGCAGCTCCTCTTATATTATTGACAGTACATGGCACTATGAGTCATTTTTATAATACATTTATGTAGTTACTTAAATGAAAAATACAAAGAAACAATTTAAAAACTGGCTCGAAATTAATTACTTTTACTACTTAAAAGCTTACATAAGTTTATTCAAATTTAAGTTATTTTGTTGCATGTGTTTCTTTTTTAAGTAATCACTTTTTACGTTAATACTTAATTATTTACTACATTTCAAACAGTTTCAGTAAGTACCGTATCACTCAAATTATATTACCTGTAAAATGTTTTACATAATTGAAGTGTTCAGTGGTTTTTTTATACATTTTGTTAAGAAAACATTTTGATGAGTACAGTCTTTTCGATATTTACATAGCACTTTTTACTAAAATACGTAAAAAATATTCTTCTTAGTCTTGATCGACGCTGTAATGAAATGGACTGATCCATAAAAAGTGGTACTACATGATTCTAAAGCTCAATAATTTCCTTCATACATACATGAAGCATTGCAATAAATTCAATTGCAATCTTGTATACACGGTATACACCAAAAAACATCAGAAATTGAACTGTGATTATAAAATAATAATTGATATCTTCATTGGCTAGATTCGTTCTTATTATGGCTATTCTCGTAATTCTGAAACAAGCATATTTATCGATCACGTTTTCGTTACGCAATTTGCTGAATTAAAGTTAATGATAGATTATTAAGAACTTACGAGTTTCGCAATTTGTAATAAACTTTCAGCGGTAGATGCACCTGTTTGTTGCACCATATTATAGAAGACGCCACTCCTTTGTTGGAGCAAGTTGTAGGGATGATCGAATTCCTACAATCACATCAATCAAAAAGATTATCTTTCGAGTTTATAAAACTGATAATGGTACAATATTACATTAAAATGCGTCTTATCTCTTTTGTGTATTTGGAACATAAAGACGGCCAATATTGTTGTTTCAACACTTTTTAATAATATGGTCAATATTTAAGAATGATAACAATTATCATGTTACTAAACTATTTATCTCATTGTCAGTAGAATAAGCATAATACAATAATCGAACATAAAGGAATACCATAAAGGAGTACCACAAAGGAATACCATAAAGGAGAAACATAAAGGAATACCATAAAGGAATACCACAAAGGAGTAAGCTAATATGAAGGATCTAATACAACAAAATAAATAAATGCAGCATAAAAAAGCTTACCACAACTTGTCCGGCATCCATTACAAGTATCTTACTACTATCCATAACTGTATTCAAGCGATGTGCAATGATAAGTACAGTGCAATTGACAAATTTCTTGCGGACGGCTTTCTGTATGAGTTCGTCGGTTTGCGGATCCACATTGGCAGTGGCTTCGTCGAGCACCAGTACTTTATTGTTCCTAACGCTGGCGCGGGCCAGGCAGAGCAGCTGCCTCTGTCCGACGCTGAAGTTCGTGCCTCCCTCGGCGACTCGCATGTTCAGGCCCAAATCGGCCTGTAGAAAAGCTTTCAGCTCCACGTCCTCCAGAGCCTGCCACAGCACGTGATCCGAATACTCCTCGAATGGATCCAGATTCCTACGCAAAGATCCGGCGAACAGCACCGGTTCCTGCGGTATGATGCTGATCCTCGAGCGTAGGTCCTGTAAGGCTATCTTACTCGTTGCAACGTTGTCGATGTAAATCTCGCCTTTGATATCGGCCAGGCGGAATAAGGCATTGATTATAGAAGACTTTCCGGCGCCGGTTCTACCTACTATACCGATCATCTCGTTAGGTTCGATGGTGAAGTTTAGGTTTCTTAAGGCAGGTTTCTCTTGGCGGTCGTAGATCAAGCTGACGTCTTTGAACAAAATCTGGCCGTTCTGCGGCCACTTTTCAGGCGCTTGGTTTTCCGGTGTTCTCTCCAGCAGTGGTTCTTGCTCGAGTTTCGAGTACTCGAGGATTCGCTCGACCGAGGTCATCTGATTTTCCAACTCGGTCGTTTGCCGGACACCCCATTGCACTATTCCGGTCATCAGTATGCACTGGGTAATGACGAGGCCGGCGTCTCCTGCCAACGCAACGTCCGTCAGCGATAGCAAGGTATAAGTAACTGTTCCCGTAAACAGCATGCAAAGGAATTCTATGTACATGCCGAAAGCTCTTGAACCAGAGAAAAATATAAACCATGCTGACGAGTGCAGATCCTGGTAGTTATCAAATTCGTTCGTTAATATCTGTTGGGCATTCAAAGCTCTGATCGTTGTTAAACCGTGTACACTGGCACTCAGGTGGTTAAAAACCGGTGATCGAGCTAAAAATTAATAATAAATATTTATTAAACAAGCAATTAAATTACTGTAATTGTAGATGATAAATCTTTAAATTTGTAGTAACATTCTTACTTATTCCTTCTAATCTCTTAATTGTACGACTGGTTTTTATATAAAATGATCTGAAGAAGTAGGCAAGCACGGCAACAACGAGCGCAGCAATAAGGAAATACGGATTAACACTCGCGACAATAGTCATTACAGCAAAAGTGTATAAAGCAGTTTGTGTAACGTCAATTATTGTTTGGGGAACTCTAGCATCAACAATTCCCATATCCTTAGAAAACCTGAAATAAAATGTAGATTAATAACAAATCTCAAATCAAATTTACCTAACGAAATTATTTTTGCATTTTACCTATTCATTATTCGTCCAATAGGATTTGCATTGAAGAAGGACATCTTTGTTTTAATGATATTGGTAAACATCATAGCGTGAAGATTCCTCGAAATTTTCATGCACATGTGGAAGAAAGTATAAGCTTGGGCGAGTGTGACTAAAGCGGAAAGAATGGTAATCGAACCGTACACGTAAATATACCAATCGCGGCCTCTAAGGAGATCATCTTCGCCAGCGGACGTAAAATTGCCACCTACCGCCTCAACATTTACCCAATACGTGATAAAGTAATCAGCGCCACTTCCAGTGACTTGGCAGAGTGTGCTTATGAGAAAGACTATAAAAACTAGAAAACCATTGTGCGCTGCTTTGAAGTACCGTAGATAAGTTTTCGAAGTAATGCCACCCACGGTTCTACTCTCCGACTGCTCCTCTTCGATTTTGCTAGTGGTCTTTGCCTCGGGTACCATTCCGTTCTCCTTGGCAGGAGGCTTATCGCCGTCGGGTATTTCATCAGATTCGCTCTCGAGTTGCAACAGTTTCGTTAAATTGAGGCCCGAATTAAGCAGATTGGCGTACGACCCGTCGGCCATCACGGAACCATGACCGATGACGATGATTCTGTCAACGTGTTTTAAGTAATGAAATTGATGGGTGATCAAAATAACGGTTTTGTCCTTGAGAAAACCTTTGACGCAATCCTCGAAGATACCCTTGCCAACGTGGGTATCGACGGCCGAAAGCGGATCGTCCAGCAGATAAATGTCGGCCTCGTGGTATACTGCGCGCGCCAGATTGACCCGAGCGCATTGACCTCCGCTCAAATTGATCCCCTTCTCGCCTACCAAAGTGTTCTCGCCGTACGGTAGCAATTGAAAATCTCGCTTTAATTGACACACTTCGATGACTTTTTCGTAGCGCTCCTTGTTCATTGGCTTGCCGAAGAGGATGTTTTGCTTGATGGACGAGGCGAACAGCCACGGTTCTTGGCTCGAGTAAGAAATTCTTCCGTTCACTCTTATTTCGCCCTGTATCTCTGGAGTCTCCTGAAGGATGGCGTGGAACAGAGTCGTCTTTCCAGCGCCAACTTGACCGATTACAGCTGTAAGGGAGCCAGTTTGCAATTGGAATGACACTTGCTTCAAAGCTTCGTTTTTGGACTCCGAATTCCATTTGGCAGTTACGTTGTTGAACGATAATGAAATATTATCGTTTGTTTTGGAATTCAATTTATTGTTGTTATTGGCAAGAGGTTTTTGCGTGATTTCTTCGAAAAGCAAGAATTTTTTTAGACGCTTTACTGATACTAAAGCTTCTGCGACTTCCTTTATACCTAAACAAAGATTTTTCAAGTGAATAATAAAAATTTAAATAGTGAAATAATTAAAATTTAAAAATTAAAATTGAACATGCTTACTGAGGGGGAACGATCGATATAAAGAAGTGCGCAATACGTTGTAATAAGCCGTAACTAAATAAACCTTTTCGGCGTCAATGTTGTGTCCAAACAAAACGTATGCAAGTACTGTTACAAAAAGGCATACTCGTGGGATGTAAGTCTCAAACGACCAGCATATTTCGGAGGCCATAGAATTATTTCTTATTACTTTTACCTCTTTCCTGAAATATAAATCTCATTAGTGTTATCTTAAATCATTATCTCATTAATATATTTCCATTGTATTACTAATGTTAAATGTATAAAGATTTTGGCATATTTACTCTCTCGCCTTATCGATAAGGTAGGCAAATGGTTTTTCCCAGGCATACATTTTAATGACTTTAACGCCACTAATAATTTCATTAGTCAGTCTTAATCGCTCGTCAGTTCGATAAGCAAACTTTAACGTAAGATGAGAAGTTAATTTTCCGTAACAACCTGTATTGAAACAAGAATAGAAAATGGATGATACAAATTGAGAGAGAGATCGGAATTTATATAAGGCAATGGAGATGTTAGTCTTACCGTGAATAGGAATAAATAACAATAGAGTAGCAATCCCTCCAATGGCGGCCAATCCAACTTCCCTATAGAGTAAATACGAAATAATAGCTGTTTGGATAGGTGTTATCCATATGTAATGCACCGAAAAAACCGAGTAGTCTAATCTGTTGACGTCATTACTTAAGAGATTAATCATCTAAGAGAAATAAAAGAAAACGTCTGTAATATCAGAAAATTCGATGGCAAGATTTTGCAATAGATCGAATTAGATTTTTACCTGTCCAATGCTAGTTTCACCTTCCGCCGCGCTTTTCGAAACCTTCAAGATCTTCCGGTAAATCAGCGAGCAGCACGCCACTCTGATCTTCATTCCCATGTGCATCAGACCTTGGAAGGCGGGATGACTTATCAGGCCATCCAGAAAAACTCCGAGCACAATACCTGTGCCCCAATAATAAGCTTCTGTTCTCTCCATTGTGTGATTTCCACGAAAGTATCGCAATAGATTGGCTAAAATGATCGGTTGCGTCGTTCTGCAATCAACAATGGGACGGTTTTTAATCATTCTGTCGCCTCGGGTTTCTCTTGATGAAAATAAATTACATCTACTTTACGACAAATTCCAGGATTCCGAGGCACAGACCGAATACCATGATGTCGCAGCCGAAACACCTCACCAACACTCTAAACAGGCTGGGTGTGCTTTTCGATTTTTGGCATCTCTCCAGCTCCTGATTCCATAAACGGGACATTTTGTTACCTAAGAGACGACTCGAGTGCTCATCTAGCGGCGAATAAAGATCTGATACTTCCAATTCGCGTTTGTACCCCGTAAGGAATGTTCCAAACAGCCACCTATTATTATTATTGTGAAAATAGTTTTTGTTTACAGAAATATTTAATATTAAAATACCGATGATATGGAAATTTATTTTAAATTTATTGGATTTTAAGTGTATTGGAAAAATTTCATGCTATGTACTTTTTTCATTTATTCGGCTAAATTAAAAAAATGTAGGAGAAATATTATTTATTTAAATGTTTTAGTTTCTGACCAAAAGTAAATAGTAAAAAAACAGTTTTCCGTAAACTTCGATTAAAAATATCTGCAAAATTGTATAGATACTGTAGTCTTATCTTAGAAAAAAACTTCGTTCTTTTAACACGGCAAGTCATGACTAATTTAAGTCCTCATAGAAATTATTCATTCTATTACGCAAGTCAAAATAATTTGCTAAACCTCATTATTTCAATCATCTTTACGCAACTTCATGAAAAAAACTGTATATCTGCGAAGCAAAAAATACAGTGGCATACATTTTCCAGAGCATTTTTAAAATCAGCGTCAGTCACAAAAAAAAACCGACGAGGCGGATGCAAAGTTTATTTACATTAAAGTGCACGCTATTCTATATACAAACGGAAACGGAATACACATACTTGAAGGTGAGCGCCGATAACGGGTTGGCGCCCTGTCTGGGATTTTTAACAGCCTTCTTCTCATTTTTATCCATGGTTCAGTCGCTCCTGCTCCCCACTAAACGGATCTAATCGACGCGTTGCGATAAAGTCTCGAGTCTCCAGTCGCAGAGGGTCAAGCACATCGATTCACTTTGTCTGTCGAAAAAAAAGTACATTATGCACCACCGCGGGAAAAGGGGAGAGACGTGTGTTATACGCCGCGCTACGTCCGCCGAGCGCACGCTGCGTGTGCGCGTCGCGCGACTCCCTTGCTCTACTTATACGCGTAAAAAAGTACGCGCGCCGCGGGTTTAATTGACTGGCAGCAATAGCGGCGCAACTACGCGCGTCTAGTGCCTCCTAGGAGGTGCTGATAAGGGGCGGACTTGAGAGAGACGCGAAGCACGGGACGCAGAGGAGAGAGCCGGAGCACATGCTGGTCGGCGGCGATCAGCTGTGCGACTAATAAAGCGCCTTTCTTTCGCCCAACGGCAGCCGCCTCAAACTGGCCGTTGCCAGGCCACGTGCTGCCGTTCAAGGTCCGAGCGAACGGCGACCCGCGCTATATAGGTAGTGTGCATTCGCGCGTCGCTACGGCGATTCGCGAGCGCTCTCCTTCCTTCTCGCTTGGAGCCTCTACCGCGCCCGCGTGTGCGTCCGTGTGCAAGTAGGCGCGGGTGTGTGCTCGCCGACAGGCCAGACGCGCCTGCTTCGTGTGTGTGTACACACGCCAGGCGAGCTTATTGATTCTTCAAAATCGAACTTTGTGTTTCGAGGGTGAACGTACACCCGATGCGGATTTATCGGCGTTATTCAGCCTTTTCATCGACGAGTCAATTGAAAGTTGACATTATCGTTTGATAAATGAATCTTCCGCGGTGGTATTTTTACCTGATATTTTCCTTTCTTTTTTTAAAAGAGGAAAAGATCGTTCCGATAATTAGTTTAAACATTTTATGTCATTGTGTTTTTTTCCTTATCGAATTAGTAAAAATTAATATTTAATTGCAGTCTCTTTAATGCAAATCACAATTTTTTGCTCATTAATATTTCAATCGCATCTTAAGAATAAGTTAAAATTTATTCTACTCTTCAAGTAGAATTCACGTGGGTTTGAATACAGTTTCTATCACACCTTTACGAGCAATACAAATTATAAAAATATTCATGAGCTGATATTATAATTCCTTATTCATTTGAAATTGATTGCGGGATTTTATCATTTTACGATAATGATGGTAACTTAAACTGTTGTGCAGCTCGCATTGCTTTTGTATGCGCAAGAACGATTACGTTACGAAAGTCCGCGTGAAAAGCGCTATAGGCGTGGATGATTGGAGCATTTTACAAAGCGTTAACGTGAGAATTCGACGCTCATTCCGCGGTGCACGCACACACAGCTATTCGATGCGCCGATTGATAGCTTTTCGAACTATCAGTAAAGCGGATTGTAGCTTTGCGAGTGCTCTAAAATGCCAAAATAAAATCTCCCAATGCTATTTGTTTCTTTTATCTAAAATGTTTTCGGTAAAATTTGTCATCGGTAATTCCTCGTTCAACGTACGAAACAGCTGCGGTTATAAGAGGAATGAAAATCTCGTTCTTGCTTTTTGAATGATTTACGACGCCTAAATTTCCGCTGATGGAAAAGTGCCACTGAATTTTTTCGTTCAATTGCCATTGTATTTTAGAGTGGGAGTATATTTAGAAGCTGTAAGGAAATAGCGATGAACATCCGATTGATGGAAAGTTTTTTGTTTATTAATACGCAGAGTCTACCTGGCTATGTGTACACAGTGGCTTATCTTAAACGATATCTCGGCCATTGAAAGATTATTTATCATTCAATCACTGGAATATGTAAAAATAGCATTTTTAGAAAAAGACTTAGAGTTCACGAATTGTAAACGAGGAAAACGTCTCGATTGATCGTCTACTCGTCAAGCGTTTCAATGTTTCATTTATTTTTTTATTAAAAAAGTTTAAACTGTCTTAAGTTATCAAATAATTTGTAAAATAGGTAGTAATATTTCGTAAAAGATATTTAGCAATTTGACTTAAATCTTAAAAAATTTCACTGAACTATCAATTATAACAATACATTTTAGATATTTTTGTATACACTTTTATAAGAACATGTTTAGCACAAAAGCAGATAATACTGGGATTGTGAAATTTTCAATTTTTTCAAAATAGGAAATAGTTATGAAAAAATCTGATTTTTAAAATCGCAATTTACATTGAACAGGAAAAGTAACATTGAATGTTCGCGGATATTGTTTATTGCACCTGCTTTTACCCCACGTACTTTTATCTGATAAGATATTATTTTCAAAAAATGACTTGCTATAATTTTTTTTATTAACAGAACAAAACGAAAAGTGTGAACAGTACTTTAGAGTTTATCAGGACTGTTCAAGAGGTTTTCCAGAATTTTTTTTAAACAATAAAATACATAATCTTTCGATAGAAATCAACCAATACACATCCATTTCTAGAATTTTCTTGAAAGCATGATTTATTAAAGATACAATTGTAGTTGCAGTAATCAGACAAATCTTTTCTTTAAACATAAAACACCTGATGTACACACAGTGAACTGCAAACAAGACTTAAATTCACAGCCTATCTCTATTATAATGCACTTATCTGCGAGTGTCAGTAGCTTTATCAGCTTACAGTCATACGAGACATGAATACTTGCAATGCGATGAATAAATACCCGGGAGCAACTAACTAGCTGAAAATGCCGTTTGTTTATTATTATTGAAGCGGATAAAGGTTAAAAATCGTGGAAATAATGATGACTGCTTTTTTTCTCCTCTTTGCTTTTGTTTCAGGCGAATAATTGTAATTTCATGATTCACTTAAAGTCGCTCGTTTCGTCATGTTCGATCATTAGGACACAATGAAATTCCCGGAATTCACTCGGCACTTTAAATGTCGCGCAATGATAATCAAATCCAATAATTTCAAATACAATACAATACCTCGATTGGATTCGCATAGATTATGCAATCTACCGATTTTGGTGACTGGTCCACGTAGCATTGCTCACGATAAGCTTCAATTATTATTGCGAATAGATAGTCAAAGAAGTTATTAATTTGCAGCTTATATCACGACTATAATTATTTCGAATGGACGGTCAAAGAAGTTACTAATTTGTAGCTTGAATCACGATGAATGCGATTTTTTTATACTCCAGATGCGATTCGAATTAATGATCGATTTGTGAGATTAAAATGTGACATATATTCAGCCACAAGACATACTTTTCAATCTAGAGGAATGATAACTTTGGTTATATTAATACATCATAATTGCCTGCTGTAGATATCATAAGTTCTGTCTGCATGCCATAAAACGGGCAATAAATTATTGATCGTATTGGTTGATATCGCAATATTATTGTTTAATTTTTTTATTTCCTTGCGATAATTCATATCATTATTTTATTTACTTTGAAAATCGGCGCCTACTTGAATTTTTATGTTCTAATTATATAAGATAATTTTCGAATAATTTCAATAAAAGACAACAGTATTTAAGCCAGATGAATACAGTAAGACCAAGAATAAAATTGCGGATTACTGTATTAAAATGCTACAAATCTACCTATTCGAAGTTACCATGTTTTGTTTACAACAATTGCTATAAAATAGGCACAAACAGGTGCGCTTCTAATTATTATTTTAAAGTTATGTATAAATAATAATGCTGCTACTATATAATTGTAAGAAGGTGATATCGCAAACAATCGCTTATCGCTGTTGTTTCATTGAAAATAAAAATGTCATCCGGCTGTGTAATTATTTTTTCTAGTTATATTCTTTTACTTTTATCGCTGCAAGATTTTGTTTTGTTAGAAATGATATTAAGAAATTTTCAGTAAATACGAAACTCACGTGAACTACGGTAGGCTAATTTACTACAACCTTGAGTTACTTTCTATATGATAAAGCTGTAACTCGTTTTACTTTTTTCTTGCCGTTGCGACCCTGAAATTGCAATACCGACGTTTGAATGAAAAGAATGTGCAATAAAAATATTGTGTGGTATTGATACTAATAAATCCAAAAGGAATAACTATTTAGTTTCTTTTAATGTATTTGTATGAATGACTTATAGAGATTCTCTTAAAATGAAAGCGTCTGCGTCGGTGGAAAAATTGTAAGAAGTGGGAAATGAACGGTAGGTTGACACTGATGTGCTATTTAACATCAGATTCTAGCTGTGACGGCGGAAGATACCTAAGATACAAATCCAACACGTGATTAATTGCCTCAGACAGTGAAGCAGTGTAGGCTAGGTTTACTTTTAGTATTTATTAATGAATTATCTTTGCTTAAAATACACGCGCGTACGACGTTTTATGTGATACCTAATTAAACTCTAAGCTATATTGAAATCTTAAGAAAGCTACTTTAAATTTTTAATCTACATAATTATTTACAATTCAGTTTTCCTGTAATTGTAAACTTCAAGTGCCTTTTACAAATGTATTGCGAGGCAGTGTTGGTGTGAGTTGGTTTTCTGCACACGCTGTGTCTCAAAGTATTGATCAATTGTTTGGAAACTAGTACGACCTAGGAACAATATTCTAAGGTCGCATTCGATTTCCATGGTCCAACTTAATGATAGGGTGTTAGTTATTTATATTCGCATTTGCGTACAATTCGGTTAATCAATGTCTCAGATTAAAGGAGGTATAGTAACCACTTTCTAAAAGAAGGATACTCACTGAAAAATTTGGAAGACAAGCGTCTTTCATTACACAATGCAGGAATGTAGAAGAAACACATTTGAGAAAGTGTACTTATAGAAGATTTCCAGTAAGTTAACTGTAAAGCTATTTTCCGCATTTCTTATACACGCAAAAGTCCTCTTGAAGTACTCTGAATTTGATTAGATATGATAAGAATCAGAATTAGATATGATCCCTAGACGATGAAGCTCTTTGAATAATTAATAAGTCATCAAAATAATCTTTACTTCGAAATGGCACTGCCCTCTGAAGACGATCATGTAAAATAAGATAAAAGAAATTGTGAAAGGGAACTAAATAATTATAGTTTTTGAGAAAAAATGTCAGTAAATGAACATTGATGTGAATTGCATTGAATTCCTGTGCAGTAGAATAGAAATTCCGAGGAGCAGAATTAACAATAAGTATTACAGTTTGAGGAGGTACAGCAAAGTATGATGGTTGCACATTCTGCAGGCGCTGAAGAGAATCAATTTCATAAACTAACTAGGAGAGGGTCTCAACTCCGGATCACGGATTTGGATGAAACTTTAGAAACTGTTTTCTAGTATCGAATAA